>NSMO01014334.1:0-59389 GCA_002588565.1 Coelastrella sp. UTEX B 3026 | reverse complement strand
GGGCTCGTAGTGAATATGAGGGGCAGTCAGAGCGCTGTAGGGCTCACAATACGTTAATAGTATTGGTATCTACCTAATAGAAGCATTACCCAACATCGCACAGCTGGTCAGAAAATTTGGACGGAGGGGTTTAGGTCGGCCCGGGGGGGGGTGGCCCTGTGCACATGCGGCATCAGTCAGGCCACGGCCTTTCCTGAAAGCACACTGGGCATCTTGCAATATGACACCATTACCCACTCAGCAATGAATCTGATGTGTCCAACCAGTATCCTGTTGGGCGTATCAGACTTACTGGCTAATGGGACATGCCGACTGCATGCAAAGCGGCTGTGAAGGTGCAACTTGAAGCAATCTGGCACAAGCTACTCTATCGCATCCTATTGCATGTAGGCCAAAATGATTGCATCTACTAGCTGTAGTACAGCAGCTACATACCGTTGCTACGTAGGTAGCAAGCTCGGTTCACTGGTGTAGGTGACCAAAGATGTACAATCTCGGTCAATGTCATGTGCAGTGCCTCAAACAACTTACCTTGTTGGTGCGTGCAAGGGTCTGCAACAGATCATAAGTATGCCTAACGTTAGGCATGCTGCATTGGGGACGATAACGTCCCCAATGCAGCAGCAGGACAGGAAAACAACCACCTGCTTTGATTACCAGTGTTTTTCACACATTGTCAATATTCTCAACCAACAGCTGTATCAATAACATGCCAGTCGAAAAGACAGCAGCACGACGTGAATGCTCCTCAAGGCACTGCATTGACTGTGTGTTGCAGTCGTGAACTGCTTATGCCACTTTAAAATGTAAGTTGCTGACCAGATATTCAAGCAGACGATGATTCCCAGCACTTTCGAGAATGCATCTTGCCAGCAGCACCTGCAAGGAATCAAGCACTGCTAAGCCACTAGGTGCCTACACACCAAGCGCACAATCTGGTGCTGGTGGTGACAATAAAAGTTCGTACAACACCCCAGTACCCTACCAAAGTGACACCAGACAATGAGCTGGTCAACGATAAGGCATGCATGCAAGCGACTAACTAGCCCCAGCCATCGATAGCTTATGGGCGCCAAGTGCACTGGACTGAGATACACAACTCAAGACAATGGTACTGAATGATGACCTACACAATGTTTGAGAAGAACAAAACCCACAACTGCACTGTCCTAATGATGCGGAGAGCTTTTGACCATTTGCTAACCTAATCTGCTGTGTGGCATTCATGTCAAGCACAAAGCAGCACTGCTCCTTTCCCATCACATCATGTAGACGCTGTCTGTGTACTTACTTTGCCTGGTCTCACTACTGGAAACCCCCCAAACGCATGTCAACAAGACCCAAGCCTGCAACCGCTGAGCCTGGTTATGAAAACACCTGACTTCCCTGGGCCAGCATGCATTGTAGATTACGACCGGAACTGCCAGACCATCAAGGTGGTCACCGTATGTAAACAGGTGAGTGAACATCGAATAACTCAGCCAATGGGGCATAACTCAACACTGTTACTGAAGATGCACTGCCATGGCAGGAAATAATGACAAATCACTGAGCTGACACTGTGCAGTGAGTGGGTAGAGTCTGCTGAGTACAATCTACAACAGCTTGCTCGACCGCGATCCACCATATACTAGTAGGAGCACAAGGAACTCCACAAACCCTGCACATACACAAACATATTCTGTCTCGCAAGTGGCGAGTCTTCCATGTCTACACAGGACCCTCATCTGTAGAGTATATGGCTGCCAATGCATGAAGCAGGACCCCAGCTTGAACAACAGAACTGCACAGTGGGCATTGTGTACCAGAAGAAGCAGTACCGGTAGATACCAGGATCACATGCCCTGCAACAGCCATCTGCGGCTGTCACAGTCAACCATGCAGAGCATCAGCTCAGCAAGCACAAGGCTTCAACAAGATATACGGGATACGTGTGCAACATACTCGTGCCTGCCCTCTATTTACGCCTCTCCAGCTGTAGCAAAACTCTGGTGCAGTCTGTGCACTAGCAGCCCCGTGGACACTGTACATCAGGCAGCAAACAGGACTTCACCATTGACATGTATCTGCCCAGCCAAGAGCGCCTGCCACCTGAGGCCACAAAAGCACTGTGACAGTCACAATGATGCTGTAGTACCGTCCCACAGCTGAGCACCGACATGATCGCGTAACCCCTGTCCACAAAACTGCTGTGGTAGTCTCGAGCAAGACAGAAACACTCTTTCAATGACAGCACGATCATCTACCATAACTTATTATAACTTAGCCTCACAAACAGTCCACAAAGAGTCCCAAACACCCCAGACACACGCACCCAGTGCTGTCAACCCTCGTCGCTCTGTGTATGTGTGACCTGGATTCTATGAAGGCTTTTGCATGACCGCATGCATGCTCAGCAGCCTCATCACCTGAACTGGCGTACCATTTGATAACCCCTGACAGCAGGGTACCAACCTCTTCAAGCGCAGTCAGAAGCTCAGGGTACGCTGTCTCAGACCCAAACACCTCAGCAACAGCCTCAAAGGCCCGCATGCCACCATAACGACAATGGACCGCCCACACTGCCACTGTGCCAATAAGCAACTGCCACAATGCACATGCAGCAAAGTATGCCCCCCTATCGAGCTCTTCATATGGCTGTATGCATACAACATGCCTGATATAGCAGCACAGGCAAGATACATCTACAGGGGTGTACAAGGGGCAATCTCGAGCAACACTTAACCCCACCTTTGCCATCATGGCCTGCATCCTGCATGACCCGCCCACAGGGCAAGCACAGATATGTCGTAATGGGGCCAGTAGTAGAACACCTTGCAGCCAACGGTCACAGGTAACTGCTGCAGAGTGTCGGACTGCAGACACAATGCCAACCAGGCTGACAAAACGTACCTACTATACTTGGTATGCCAGTTAGCAGCTACAACAACCGTATGCTACCTTTGCTAACCAAAAACCAACTTGAGTTCACTGGTGGACACACCAAAGATATACAATGATGTTCCAGCAGAGAGTGCAAGCCGAGCCTCCCCCGTCTGAGAGTCCAATAACAGGAGAGGTCCTGTACTATAACCCAGCAGTACTGACTGCAAGCAACGGTATTCACTAATGACACTTGCATTGATCCCAGCAAAAGTTGGCTGCCGACAACACACGGTATCAACAAGCACTGCGCAGCAATGCTGCAGGACAGCCGCCTAGGTGCTTAATGGAGACAGTCCCTAACCTGCTTTGACTACCTGAGAGCGATGTATTCCCAACCAACTGCTGTACCGATGACATGCCAGCCGCAAATACCCCATTGTAGTGTGAGGCGCTTGTCAAGCACTGCTACACATGTGTGGTATAGTCGTAAACTGCCTATGCCATTGTAGCATGTGAGTTGCTGACCAGCCATCCAGGCTAACGGTGAATTTTCAACACTTTTGATGGTACACCACAAACCACAAGGGACGCTGCCAAATCAGCAACTGCCTACCACCAAGCACACGATCCTGCTATTCACAGGCACAACAATGGTCTGGACAATACCCCAATAACCCTAAAAGTGACAGCAGACAATGAGCTGGTCAACAATAAGACATGCATGCCAATGACTAACTAGCCCAGCCTTCAATAGCTTATGGAAAACTGAGTGACCTGACCTGTACTAAACTATTCTACCTGGAACATATAATCTGCACGATGGCCGCACAGTGTTCAGATAGACAGAAAATTCAACTTCAGTCAATCCTGATGATGCACATATCATTTGGATCACACCGCCAACCCAATTCGCTGTGGCTCCATATTGAGCATACAGCAGCCTTGCACCTGTCCCATCAGCACACCACCTGCTGTCCATGAACCAGCTTTGCCGGAGTCTGAATCCACATACAGGTACGTATACAACAACAGATATCAGCCAGCAGGACATAACTAGAAAGTGCAACTGGAAACTGGGACTGCAGCACTGCAATTGCAGGAAAACACCACTGACTAAGCCAATAGTGCTCGACGAGTGGATATTGTCTGCTGAACATACGACACTACAGCAAGCTGCTTGACAATGTGATTCACACATAGGACAAGACCGCCACACGACCATGCGCAATCACCAGAGAAACCCTACAGAGCCTGAGTCTTCCATGCTGTAACAGGACCTTTGCATGCAGAGTACTTGGCTGCCAATGCCAAGGGCAAGCCTCAGCCCTGGACTACAGAACTGCGCAGAGAGCATTGAAGCAGTAGGTACCAGCACCACATGCCCTGCAACAGCCATCTTGGGCTGTCACAGTCACGCATGCAGAGCACCAGCTCAGCAAACACAACGCTTCAACAAGATGTAAGGGATACATGTGCAACACACGCATGCCTGCACTCCATGTACGCCTCTCCAGCTGTAGCAAAAATTTGGTGCAGTCTGTACACCAGTAGCTCCCTGAGCACTGTACATCAAGCAGCAAACAGGACTTCACCATTGACATACATCTGCCAAGCCAAGAGTATTCTCAAGCAGGAAGAAAACACTCCCTGAATGACAGCACGATCATCTACTATCGTGTGTAAACAGTACAACCAAACCCAACCTCACCAGCAGTACAAGGTGGCAATTTGTAATGAATCCAGACACACAAACCAATAACTGTTGATTTGTCCCACTCTGTGTATGTACAAACTGACTGTCATCCTAAAGGCTTTGTATGACCACTAACATGCTGAGCAACCTGATCACCTGAATTCGGCCCTAACACCATTGATCGACCAACCGATAGCCCCGAGGAACAGGCCCGCAACCTGTTCAAGCCCGGTCAGAAGCTCACAGTAGGCTGTCTCAGATGCCAAACAGCGACTGCTGAATACATGCATGCCCCCATGAGGACAATAGGCTGCAGGCACTGCTACTGTGCCACCAAGCAACAACAAACATGTGAGCTGTCACCCTGACTATTCCCCGCCTCATGAATCAAGCTCTTCATATGCCTGTATGTACAGCATGCTGATATAGCAGCACAGGCCACGCTCAATGCACAGGGGCAATCCCGAGCAAAGCCCGGCCCCACACTTGCCATGCAGCCTGCATGACCAACCTACACAGCAATCACAAGTTTGTCATACTGGCTGCAATGAAAGAACAACTTGAAGCCATTTGGCATGAACGACACTGTTGCAAGATGTCAGACTGCAGCTAGAATGCCAGACAGACGGACATGACCTACCTACACTGTAGTATACCGGATAGCATCTATAAGATCCATACGCTACTGTTGCCAACCAGGAACACACAGTTCAGTGGTGGAAGAACCAAAGATATACAATCATGTAGCAGCAGAAAGCACAAGCTGAGTGAAGTAGAGATACCATGAGTGGTCCTGAGCTACAACAAGCAGCAGTACTGACAGCAAGCAACAATCACTTATCACAAACACCACCTACATAGGTTCCAACGACAGTTTGTTGCCAGTGGGCAAGGGATCGTACAGATCACGCCTAGAAGTAAGGAACCTTGCATAATGGCTGCTGGACAGCCGCCTAGATGCTCAAAGAATACAATCACTGACCTACCTTAACTACCCAATAGCATTGTTAAACCAACTGCTGTACTGATGATATGCCAGCCGCAATTACCAGTGTATTGTAAGGTGCTTCTCAGAGCACTGCTACAGATGTGTGTCGCAGCCGTCACTGCACATGCCATTGTGCATTGCAAGTTGCTGGCCATCTACCCCAGAAAACAGTAAGCCAGCACTTGTGATGGGGCAGCATAGATACGAGAGATGCTGCTCAGCTAACAGCTACTCTGGACCCACCAAGCACAAATCTTGCGCTAGTACAGCAACAACGATCCTTTGCACAATCTCCCAATACCCTAGAGAGTGACACCAGACAATGAGCTGGTCAACAACAAGACCTGCATGTTACTGACTACTAGGCCCAGCCTTCAACAGCTGATGGGGCACTCAGAAACCTGACCTGGACTATGCTACCTGGAACAAAGGTACTCTGCAACGACTGCACAGCATTAGGTAACAGATTAGAACTGCAGTCAATCCTGAAGTTCTGCGAACCACCCGAACAAATGTTGATAGCCCAAGCTCCAAATCGCTTGGTACGCTGCCAAGCCAGAGCAAACCATGAACCATACAACCAGCCAAACAACCTGATACCACAGCATGCATTGCAGACCATGACATGACATGCCAGGGCCTCCATTACGCCACTGTACGTAGCTAAGCAGATACATAAGAATAACAGATATCAGCCAGCAAGGCACAACTAGCGCAAACTCCGACTGCAGCACTGCAATTGCAGGAAAGTGTCAATCACTGAGCCACTGGCACTTTAAACCTGCTAACACTACAAACCTGCAGCAACTTGCTTCGCAAAGTGATTCACCACATAGGAGGACACAACCTCCACAAACTTCACACAGGTACCAGCAACCCCGCTGTACAAAATCTGACCCCACCCCATGCCTGGACAAGACTCTCATCTGCTGACCTGCATGGCTGCCAAGGCCCCAAGGCCAGACCCACCACCTGGACTAAGGATCCGCACAATGAGTATTGAAGCAGCAGATACCAGAATCACATGCGCTGCAGCAGCCAGCTGCAGCTGTCACATCACACATGCAGAGCGGCAACTCATCATGCGAAATTCCTCTACAAGATGTAAGGGACGCACGTGCAACAGAAGCGTGCTTGCACTCCATGTACGCCTCTCCAGCTCAGCAAAAACTCTGGTGCATCTGTACACCAGCTCCGTGGACACTGTACATCAAGCAGCAAACAGGACTTCACCATTGACATATATCTGCCCAGCTAAGAGTGCATGCCACCTGAGGCCACAAAAGCGCTGTAACAGTCACCTATGATGCTGTATTACCGTCTTAAACAATGAGCGCAGGTCATGAACTCAACACTCTGATTACAAGACTGCTGAAGTAGCCGCAATCAGCGCGCAAACACTCCCGAAGACAAGCATGATGACCTACTATGGTGTGTGAACAGAATATCCAAAAACCCAACCTCAAAAACAGTCCATGAAGACTGCTCAACCATCCCAGACACACACCAGGTGTGGTCAATCCTTTGCCAATGGGTGTATGTACAAAAGTGACTTTGAGTCAGGCTGTGCATGACCATGCAAATGCTTAGCAGCCCAGTAACCCAAATCAAACTCAAAGACCTTTGATAACCAACAGCTAGCCGTGCATGCCGCCACCAAGACAATGAACTGCAGACACAGCTACCCTGCCGTCATGTGGGCAATAAACCTGATCCCCCGTCATGCCCGCGCGACCAACCTCTTCGTATGCCTGTATGTACAGCATGCCTGATATAGCAGCACAGACAACGCTCTATGCACAGGGGCAATCCCGAGCAAAGCCCGGCCCCACTCTTGCCATGCAGCATGCATGACCCACACGCACAGCAAGCAAATGTATGTCATATTGGGTGCAGTAAAGGAACAATCTGGAGCCATTTGGCACAGATCACACTATTGCAAGATGCCAGACTGCAGCTACTATGTCGGCCAGGCTTGACAAGTATGACATGACCTACGAATGCCACCAAAGCATACCAGATAGCAACCAACACAACCGTCGGTTGCCAACCAGGGACCAACATGGGTTCACTGGTGGAAGAACCAAAGATATTCAATCATCGACCAGCAGAAGGTGCAAGCTGAGTGGAGTTGAAATACCATGAGTAGTCCTGAGCTATAACAACCAGCAGTACTGACTGCGCACAACAACAGCTTATCACAAATACCATCTGCATACGTCCCACAACAATCTGTTGCCGGTGTGCAAGGGATTGTACTAAAGGCGCCAATGAGGAAGGAGCCTTGCAACATGAGGTGCTGGAGTGCCGCCTACATGAAGGAGCCTTGCAACATGAGGTGCTGGAGCTCAAAAGACACAGTCATTAACCTACCTCAACTACCTAGAAGCATTGTATTTCCAACCAACTGCTGTACCGATGATACGCCACCCATACCAGTGTGATATGAAATGCTCCTCAGAGCATTGCTGCAAATGTGTGATGCAGTCATAAACTGCCTATGCCATTGCAGAGGTACATTGCTGACCAGCTACTGAAAAACATTGATCCCGCAGTATTGATGGTACACCATAAGACACGAGCACTGCTAAGACAACAACTACTACCTATCACCATGTGCGCAAATTTGCTCTGATACAGGCGCAACAATGATTTGCACAATACGCCAATACCCTAAGAGTGACACCAGGCAATGAGCTGGTCAACAACAAGACCTGCATGCTACTGACTAACTAGGCCCAGCCTTCAACGGCTGATGAGGCACCACATGAACTGACCTGGACTGAACTATGCTACGTAAGGCAAGGGTGCTACAAGGTAGACTGCCCAGTCAATAGAAGAACAGCCTTGATTGTAGAGTAAGGCAGTCAGTCTCATGATACACTATCAGCATACACTGAACCGCAACACAAGCTGATGCGGCATTGAATCAAGAAGAACACAATCCTTGTCCCACCCCGTCCCCACTTTGTAACAGACGCATGGTCTGCCCTGGTCCTGAAGCTACCCAGCTTATCAACTAGCTGCTCGAGGATGTCACTGGACCAGTTGCTCATGCCACAACACTGTTGTTGAGGTCAGTGCTGGATGCGCTGCTTGACGCCCTGGCATGTCGCTTCCTGGTGGTCTTTTGATCCTTTACGACAGTCTGCTCATATCCTACCGGTGGTAGTGCAGCCACTTGTCCCAGCTCTCCTGCCAGATACTTGAGGCTGATCATACATGGCCTGGATGTGTTGCAGGCAGCTGCATGCACCCGTGCCAGGCGCTGCATGCAGGAGGTGATCTGCGCCAGGTCATAGCCAGTGTGCTGCTTCAGGTGCGCTCCAGTGCATGTGTTGCCGGTAACTGCAAGAGCCCAGGCATATGAGCTTGCTGCAACCTCGCTCGGCTTGTAGCACAGCATTCCAGCATCAAGTAGGCTGAGTTCTGCCAGGTAGCTGGCAGTGAAGTACACTCGCTTGTCCAGGACATTGGCATCACACAGGCTTGACATACACCTGCACAGGCACCAGAGCAACCGGCTGTATCAGTTCTAATGATAACACAGTCAAGCTGGACCACACCACTGGTGTCGAATAGTCATTGTTTGTTGCACGGTGACAGAGTGCACCACCAGGTAATGCCGTCCTGCAAGGTAGTTGGTGTGCAGTGATGATATCACGTAAGATCTGCATGCACAGCTGAGCACTGGATGTAGGAGCCTGAACAGCAGATGATCTCACTGCAGGTCTACCTGCGCAGAAAGCTCTTGGGAGTAGGGCAAGCTAGCCGGTGGTCCAGAGCAGTCAGCAGCACCTGCTCAGCAGCTAGCAGCTGCTGGCGCTTCTCCGAGACTGGCAGGTCATACGGTAACTGCTGCAGAAAGGCTGATGCTGCAGGAACAGGTGCACCTTCGTACTTTGCTGCTACCCACAGCGCTGTCATGCCTGTCAGCTGCAGCTGGGTAGACTGCAAGAACGCAGCTGCTGCACTCACGCTGCCCCGCAGGACGCTCTGCAAGTACTTATCGAGGAGCTGCACGCCCAGGAATGCCACATCATTGCTGAGATTTAGCTCCTGTGAAACATCTATCATCCAGTCAACGAGTGATGAGCGCAGGCTGGCTGCAGGATTTTCGCCAATGTACAACTGCTGCGTGTAGTCTTGGCTAGGGATGCTGGCTCCCTGTAGTTCATCACAAGCAGACTTTCGTCCATTGAAAAATTTTGCTTATGCAGGTTAATGTCGCTCCTTTTGCACTGCAGGCACATGGCCAGTTCCACAGTGATGTTGCTATGTGCAGGAGCACTCACAGTCACTATACGCTGCGATGTAGTGACATTTAAATACAGCCCAAACACACCTCCTGCTGCCTGAGCACCACCAACAGCTCCTGATTGCGCTCTTCCTCCTGCGAGGCAGGCTGCGCGTTGCTTGCCGAAACCTGTGCTCGTTTCGACGGTTTGCTGCTGCCAGTGTTCCGATTTGTATGGCAGCGCGGAGATGAAGCCTGCAACGTTCAGGATAGCAAGCACTAATCACGCAACAGAAAGGGGTCAGAAAATATATCAGCATAAGAGAGTTAAGGAGTGAGCTGGGCACGGGACAGTCTCGGGCGGGAGCGCAACGCAACATCACACCGCGGCGATGAGCTCAGCACGTGTTACCATACCTCAATGCACCCCATCATATCATCGGCGCAGTCTGTAGTGGCGAGCGGCAGGCTGCTGCACATATTGGGTCTCTAGCTACGGTGGCTCTCCCTTTTTGACTGCCGGCCGCCTGATAAGAGCTGAACTCAATCCAAACAGCCCTTTCACTGACGAACTCTTTTATGTGGGTTGCTAGCAAGAGGTCGCTATGCATCCGTGTGTAACCAACTCCGACGGGCTGCGATG
This sequence comes from Coelastrella sp. UTEX B 3026, assembly GCA_002588565.1. Taxonomy (NCBI): domain Eukaryota; kingdom Viridiplantae; phylum Chlorophyta; class Chlorophyceae; order Sphaeropleales; family Scenedesmaceae; genus Coelastrella; species Coelastrella sp. UTEX B 3026. Next base: position 48,963 of record NSMO01014334.1, on the reverse strand, counting down.
GACGTTGCTACCGCTAGATGATAAGGGTTTCAGATGATGTCCATTAGCTGTTATTGATGAAGCCGGCAGAAGCATCTGCGCATGGCCGCAAGGAGAACCGAAGCTCAAAAGCTCCATAACAGATTGCCTCCAGAATTCTGAATTGGTAATGCCTGCCAGGGCAGCACCAAAATAAGTCTGGCTTCACAACAGAATGTAGACTGAGTCCCTCGCGCGACGTCTGTAACTAAAAAGCCCCTCACCCGCCTGCGAGGGCCCGGACACCGGTGCGGACCAACTAGTATTTGCCAAAGGCTGTTACACTTTGCATGGGCAGCATCAACAACACAAGACAAAGCATTTCATCGACATCGTTTGATGCCTGTATAAGCAGCGCTCGCACACTTCGCAAAAAGTTCCCAGCCTGGCAACAGTAACTCGAAACTCGCCGAGTTTTCATCCGAGGCTCTGTGATCTGCTTGGATGCCAACCTTTGTGCTAGCACTGGACGTCAATAAGCCATAATCGTGCAAGGACCAGCTATGATAGGGTTCTGTTACAACTAGCGGCTACTGCGGCACTGAGTGCCGAATGACTGGTTTCCTGTGGGCAGCACTTCAAGCAGTGCACACAAACAAATGCATGCCACGCAGGGTGCGGATATGCACACTCTATGCAAGGGCTATATCCAAGATACTGAGGTACACCATCAGTTGACGTGCACTTGTGGAGACTGCACGACAAAGTGTCTAGCATTCAGCGTACTGCTGCACTGCCTGTGTCCCTGGCACCTTGCTGCCGCTTTGCTGCATCTTTCAGAGCCTCCTGCTTATCCCTTAACGACAAACTCGTTAAGTTATGGGATACCACCCCTATCCTAAGCTCCATCTGTCTCAGCTCTGCCTTCAAGCTGTTTATAGCTGCCTTTAGGCGCACGAGCGGCGATGCATCCGACAAGTTGCTGCCCTTATTGTCCAACTGCTGCTTGACATCCTCCAGGGCAGCAGCTAGCCTGTGGAGCTCGTTGTTCCTTTCGCTGATCTCCTCAGTGCACCTGCAACAACACGTGCAGATAAGCATAGATCAGCATCACACCAACAGCCAGTCAGGCTGCGCCGCCAGGTCACACATCTACCCAGAAGATCAGAACGGAGACTGCTGCGTCCAAGTAATCTATGCAGCATGCATGCTTCTCAGATCTCTGCTGGCACAGAAAGTGCACCGAGATGTGGACAGGCCGCTTGCGACTTAGCATGATATCTGGAAGCTGGGTCGTACCTGTTATACTCCTCTTGAGCTGCCACCAGCTGCTGTCGTGTGTCCTGATACTGCCCCAGCAAGCCCTCGAACTGACTATTCAACTGCCGCTCTCTGCTGTCTACCTTTTCCATGCTGGCCCCAACATCCGCCACCAGCTTCTCCATGGCTGCTTTTGCCTCCGGCCAGCTGCCTGCCAGCAGCTGAGAGTTGCTGTGCGCTGCTTCCAGGTGCTGGCGCCAATCACGCATGTCTGCTGCTAGGGTGATGCGCAGCCTGGGTGCTACCCGCTCAACCTCTAGCTTCCATTGCATTGGGTCAACCTGTTATGTCAGCACAATGACGACTTTTTGAAATGGCAAGCAGGAATGTCTAGTTGCATACATGGGCTCAAAGCTCTATTGAATGTGTCTTACTGCCTGATGACAACAATGCATATTCTGTGCAGGCCAGATTGCTCCCTACATTGCGCTTGCACCCCCTGTTGGTCACTGCAGGATTGCACCCCTGTCTTGCTCCAATGCTGACAGAAGCCCGCACAGGCACATTAGGATTGAGCATCATAATCGCGTGATTATTGAACGCTGTACTTATATTTGCCAACACCGTTTGTTGATTGTTGCGTGTGCTGCTGGCGCCCGTTTCTGCAATGCCAAGGTTGCACAGCTGCAGCTGCTGCTGGCATGTTGTGAATCCCTCCTGCAGGTTCACAGCATGCCAGCAGCAGCTGCAGCTGCAGGAGAGGCTCACAGCATGCCCAACCGCAGCAGCTGGTATCGCTGTACAGGCACTTGGCCTGTCCATCATATGCCAACAACTGCAATCTCACCGTTGCCACCAACACCTGCTTTTCTGCTGCTGGCTCCGCTGCTGGTGCTGCTGCAGCAGGCGCTGCGATCATCATGCTGTTCCTGCCCCAAGCAGCTTCCTCCTCTTCACTCTCAACTGTCTCTTGAGCTGCCTGCAGCAGGGAATGCCGTGCAGTACAGTTGTGCTGCTGACGCTTGGCAGTCATGTAGTTTGGGACCAAGGGTGGTGCGGACCAGAGCGGCAAACAGTTTCCAGCAGCAAGCATTATTTATATATCAATCCCACCCCCTGTACTGCTTCTTGATGTGCTGGCAGTCATGTATTTTCAACACTGCTGCAGGGCTAGCCTGGCTTGATGTAATATTGACATGCAGCATCGCTTTCTGCAAATCCACAACACCTCAACGTTGTTTTGGCGTTAAAGCTTATGCACTCACCAATGTAGCAATGTCAGCGCCATCATCATCAACATCATCTGCAACCTCTTCCTCCATCCTGCAAAGCACAGACACAGCAGCTCAAGACAACAGTGTATGCTCAGCATGATTGCGTGTTTCCTTGGTTCTATGTGTTACTTCTAGCAGCCGAAAGCCCTGTTTGGCTCACAACAGCTCCTTAGTCAAGCACGCACAGCATCACCTATACAGATTCTGCTGCAAGCTCCTATAGCACGGATACTGCTTCAGTGACTGCTTAGCCACCTGCCGAGCTCACAGCACCACCCCACAAGCCCATGTGTCGTGCCAAATCAGCAGATAAATGCATGAAGCTGTTGCTCAAGTGCTCATGTACCTCAGCTACATCCTTGCAGGTCAGACTCTGGCAGCCCCCATGCCACGCAGCCTGCTAACAAGCTCAGCGACCTCAGGCTGAGAGCGTTCATTGCCATATCTCGTCAGCTGCAGTAACCTGCTCACCGTTCAACACTGTAGACAGGTTTGCCAACCACCACGCCCCTTCGTTCAATTGCAACATCGAGCAATCCATCCAGCAGCGCACAAACTTCCTTCCCATAGCCTGATGACAGTTTTGTGGGCGGGTAGGTGGGGCTTGCAAAGCCCAGGGCACGCATGGCTTGCAGGATGTTTTGGAGAGTCGCATTTGGGTCGTCAAACTCTTTCGGGGTTGGGAGGTTGGCCCCACATAGCTGGAGCAGCCAGGCTGTCTGCAGCAGGAGGGTTGCAGCTGGTTATCAGCAAGTAAACAGACATAAGCGGCACAAAGAGCTGCATAACCATGCCGCTGCAGGACTGACAGATTGCAGCTGCTGACACTTCATGGCCACAGCTACTGATGGTGGACTTGCCACCTGAGGGCTGACTCTGTATCACACTGTACACAGCTGTCCTGCAGTTTCATGCAAGGCACCAGTCCAGGTCAAGCCCCAGGCTGACCCCTAGAAGAGTAACACTACAGGGTGTCTGCCTGGCTGCTACTGATGATGGTTCTAACATCAATTGATCCATCTACACACCAGACTAGTGAAGTAGAAGAACTGCTCATTCGCCCCCGAGCCCTGCTGTGCAGCAGCGAAGTATGTCGGGTTCACGCTCTTGCGATATGGCTTCCTGCAGAGAACACCTTACATTGTAGGAGAATGCTTTGGCATTTCACACTAGTAGTAATCAACAACGTCGCAACTGCGGTGCTGATACAGGCAGACTTAAGCTGCATGGTAGGGCAGATGCCCCCCCCCCCCAGCAATTGTTGCAGCCACAGTACCCTGCTACAGGGCGATTAGGCCCATTCAGTGCTGCTCACTTCCTGCGGCAGAAGTCCCTTTCGTAGTTCAGCAGCTGCAGCTTCTGGATGATTTGGTCCTGCAGGGTATCGTGCTCCTGTCATGATTGAAGCTGTCGGCAGGCCTCGCAACTGCCTGAGACTGCTGCTTGCTGCTGGCTACACATATGACCAGCATACGATAGATGGCCACCACTGGACCATGTCGACTCGCAGGCATCACGTGCTCTGTCCTCTTCATATTCAATCGCTGCAGTGTGCTCACCATGTAAACATCTTCCGGGAGTGCAGGCTGCGTTGCACCACAAGGTGACCAGTTGGAAGCCAGCTATCAAGGTGGTTAACTGCAGCTGGTGCTGGAAGCTTACAGCACAGGTGGTAAGCACGCAATGCTCTACATAAGCCGTTGCATACCTCTATGGAACGGCCCGGTGCTGGTGCAGCCCGCAAAGGAGCTAAACTAGCCTGCTCCATGACAGCAGGGGAAGCATCTTCGGGTACCGGGCGCTGAGCACTCGTCTGCAACCACCGCGGGAATAACACAATGTAACAGTAGACAAAAGCACGCGTGTGTGTCGTTTGACTGCAAAGGCACCTTTCTGGAGCTTGCTGGTCGCTGCATCTTTGATACTGTTGTGCTGCTCACTTCTCCATGACGTGAAAACGCCCCGCAAATACCATCAAATTTACATGTAAACACGGACCAACTTTTATGAAGCGTTGCTCGGGTACCTCCCTATTCGGCAACAGCTGAATTCAACCAGCCAGGTCGGTCACATTGACTGATACGGCATGAAGAGCGGCAAAACATGCCAAGCCCATCTAGATGAACATACACTGCTGCTTTAAGTACGTGCCACAAGGTTTGAGGCCGCAGTACGCTCTGGCACGTGATCGCTCTTGCATCGCTTCCATCGCAGCAGTTGGCAATAGCGCGTAAGCCATGGAGATTCCAGGCGTGGCCCCAGAGGAGATGGAGGAGGTCTTGCAGTTGCTGGACGCCTATGAGCGCAGCGGCAGGGGCTTCGGGGAGATGCCAGAGGTTCGCGTCCAGTGAATTCCAGGGGCTACTGCTGCAGAAGATTCAGTACGCATGCAGCGCCCTGATCTTGGTGGGTTCGCCTGCTGTAGGATCTGCAAGCAATCTTGAATAACGTGAGACGTGCCAAGGGACAGCCAACTGGAGAAGCAGGCGCAGAAGACATTACACCAGAGCCAGGGTACGACACAGCAACTGATAGGTGGCAAATGGGCTTCGAATCTATTGCTGCGGAATGCCCTTTGTCTTTGTGCTGTACTTCTAGCAGGTTGTTTATCTGCGTTCATCCGAGTCACCACAGCTTTGGTTGTGCAGAAAACGTTCTGCTTCTCGTTTGTAGGTTCGTTGTGAAGACAACTGATGGAAAAGGCCACAAAGTGTTCATCAACATCTGTCACAGCAAAGAGGCAAGCGGGGAGCGATTGCTGGTGTATTCTTTTCTGAAATTGCCACCCATTACATGCTTAGCTGGGCTCATTGGTCCATTGCTAGGCTACCTGGGGTTCTGGAAGCCCTGCTCCAGCCAGGACAGCATGCCACATCACCCAGTGCCGGGGCTCACAGCTCTGTACAGCAGCGACAGTAACAAGGCGACAGATTGCAACTAGTCGCTGGATATTCCGACATGTGCTGTGCATCTATTACGTGCGCTGGTGTTTAAGCATTTGCCTAAAGCAGCTGAAGACATTGTCAGTGCATCCCGGTTGCAACTTGCAGCTTGTTCAAAGGGACCTGTCTTGCTTCAACCCATTGCTACTGTACAAGTGTGCAGTACCTACAACCTGTCTTGTGTCACTGCAGGTGCCAGCACCCGGTGGTTGGCAAAATGGCACCATGCCTGAGACGGTCCTCAAGGCCCTAGAGGACTTGCAGCATGATCAACCACAAACAGATGCAGAAGCACTCCGCTTCCCCCTCAGCTGCAGCGAAGTGCAGGCAGACACGGACAAACAAGGGCAGCCATGCAGCACCATAGACTGCATCGTCCACAGCGACATTCTTACGGCAGCGCAGCAACATCGGCCGCTGAAGGCATTCCTGATAGAGCTAGCACTTGGGTGGGTGGGCAATAAGCACAAGATGGAACTAAACCCTAAATTCAAACTTCCAAAGATGACATATAAGGGGGAGCAAGTGCGGCCGCAGCGAGTCCGGATGGACAAAAAGCCGTTGGTGACAGACGTAACAGCAGACACTGATGAGGAGCCCAGCTTTCCGTTGCTGCCTACTAAGCCAGCAGCCAAAGCAGCAGTCAGTAAAGCAGCTAGCCAAGTAGGTGTCAGTGCTGCAGCACCAGCAGCGGCCGGCCAACCCAAGGTGCAAGCCAATGCAGTCAGCAATAAACAGGCCAACGGCTCAGCAGCACCCACAGCAGTAGCAGCAGCAATGAGTGCAGGTGGAGCTCTAGGCATTACCAGCAGTAGCGGCAGTAGCTGGCCACATGAAGTCAAGTGCGAAGGCAAGCCTGTTAGCCATATGGTAGTAACAGTACAGTTGCCAAAGCAGAGCAGTAGCAGCAGCTGGACAGCAGCAGGCCTGAAAGCAGAGGTCTCTGGGCAGCAGCTACGAATTGGGCCTGCACCTGAAGCAGCAGCAGCTGGCTGTGTAGTGCAGCTGCCGTTTGCTGCTAGTGGTGAAGGTGCGACAGCAGAGGTGGATCCAGCTGGGCAGTTGGTGTTCAGATTGCCATATCTGCCTGTGCAGAACTGGGTTGAGCAGCTGGTGTCGAAAGCTCCACATGCCTTTGCAGACCTCCCATTAGCGCATGCTTCTTACATGGAGTTGGACGAGCTGGAGTGATGCATAGCCTGCCCAACGAGTGCAGATGTTGGCATCCACTGATTGAAGGTGGATTCCCAAACAGAGCTTGCCAGCTACTTACATTTGAACATGACATTCTGACAGTTGAAGAGTCAGTGTGCTGTTGTCTACAGTGCTCCACTGGATGCACAATGTGCATGACATTGTGGCTTTGCCAGTGCACCAAGCTTGTTGCACTGGCTCAGCCTGAGAAGTAGTACTTTCCACAAGCCTCAAAGGTGATACGCATTGTTCAAATCGAATTACCCCCGAGCACCCCAAAATGCCAGGGAAGGGCTTCAAAAAGTCACAACGGGGCAACGTGCTTACTTATCTGAGGGACTTGACCACGTGGTCCTGCAAGGCAGCAAACATCCACTGCCTTCCAGCATGATACAGCTACTGACGTCACAGGCCTTGCCATCTAGGGTGCGATTGGGATGCACTATGCTGCAGCAACAAGCCTCAAAGGTGACTCAGATTGCTCACATTGGATCACCCACGAGCACCCCTCATGTGCCTAGGGAACTTTGAACGGGACAGCCAGATCAGCAGGTCATGCTGCAGCCTTGCGCCTGCTGTACACCCCATTACTGACATCGATCTTCTCCTTGGCTACCATGATCTGCAAGAACGCTGCCAGCTGCTCCAGCGTCTTCCCTTCATATTTAGGCTCCCCCACAACAAACACTCTGAGCATGTTATGCAGCCTATCAGCTGACAAGGTGCCGCAGTTGGTGAGGAGGCCGATGATATAGTTTTCATAAGGCCCCATCTCAGCTATGACTTTATCTTCGGCACTGCTGGAACCCCCGGTGTCTTCCTGCCAGCTGTAGTCTGTCACTTCACGACTCACTGTTGAACAAGCAGGAGGAGCATGAAACATGTGTTAGGAAACGTACAGCCAGTAGTACACAGTAGGTGTCCAGAACGCTGCATGTAAATGAATAACATGAACAGGGGTTCAAGAAGGATCACGGCAGACAGAGCACAGCCTGGATTGGTCAAGGCAGGGTAATTGCAGTTGTCATGCTACAGGGCCACAACAAATGAAGGGGGCTTCAAAGGCTACCCCAAGTAGCTGCCTACCAATAGATTGTGTGTGTGTGTGTGTGTGTTGCCTGCAATCTCCAAACTTTAGCAGCGACTTCAGCGCAGGCAGCAGCATCTACCAACATCCAAAAGCCCACAGGTTGCAGATACGGTCACTAATCTGGCCCCACACCCACCTATCCTGCTGGCGTCAATGCTTGTAGCCCTGCTGTACGTCACCTCTCCACTCGCCCCTCTCCTTTCCAACAGGACCCCAGCAGAAACCCAAAACATTGCCTTCTTACGCACTACAGGCACAGGTATCCCCAGCGCCCTCGAGAGCTGGTCTGCAGTGCGGCGAACTGCTTCAGGCTCCATGCTGGGCCCAGTTGCTGTAGCAGCACCACTGTCAGCAAACTGCATGATTAGGGCTGCATGTACCGGGGTGACTTTGAAGTCCAGGGGCTCTGCATCCCCTATGGTGAGGGAGAGTTCGACTAGGCCAGCTGTGGGCAGCCAGCGCAGCTTGCGAGGTGCTTTGAGGTGCCTAAATCGCTCAGAGTAGACCTGTAGAATAAGACCAGCAGAGAACACATTGACTTCTGTTAGTGCTGGAAACACCATGCTTCACATTTGTCATGATGGTATGCATAGGGACATGGAGGAACCCACAAGGCCAGCTGTGTGCAGCCAGCGCAACTTGCGAGGGGTCTTGAGGTGCCTAAACGGCTCAAAAGTACACCAGGGCCAGCACAGGGCAGCAGTGCAAGCATCAACACAATAGGATAGGCGCAGAAGTGCTGTCTGGTACGCTAAACAGCACTGTATGTGCAAATTCACAGACAGAGTTTTATCTGGCCAGCTGTGTGGAGCCAGTGCTGCTTGCAAGGGGCTTTGAGATGCCTAAACCGCTGAGACTAAACCTGCAATGCTCAAACCACACCGCATCGCTGCTGTACCAAAGCTGGGCAGTGCCAGTGACTCAACCACTGGCCAGTGACTCAACCCTGAGGGGCCTGTGCCTATACATCACCCCATCTGGCAGCAAGCCTTAACCACCACTTGCTAGGGTTGGCACACACAACAGAGCAACAGCAGACGAAGACCTTCAGCAGCACATACCTGTTTGTTGCTGATACTACACTTAAGAACACAACAAAAAAGCAGCACAACAACATAAACAATAGCAGTGCATAAACCATAACAGTACCTGCAGGGCTTCATGCAGGTCGTCCGGGAGTACCATCTCATGTTCTGGCAACTCCGGCCAGAAGAGATATGAGCAGACAGTAGCCCGTGTGTGCGCCAGTGCAGTAGCAACATGCTCTGGTAGCTGCTGCACCGTCTGCTGCTGCAGGGCTTGCTGACGTGGCAGGTCACGGATATTGGCATCTAGGCGCTTGGAGTCGGCCAGATCTTTCAGCATGACCTCACAAGGGTGTAGGCCTGCCTCGCCAAACCTGCAATCAGTGGTAGTGCAGAATCAGCAATAACAAGTAGCATGGCAGCCACTGTGAGTCACAGTCTGTGACAAATGTTTGCAAGTATTTCAATTGCACAACCCAGTTGATCGTATGACCCTAGAGTGGCTCAATGAGCTATGCTACAGTTGACAGTCTCAGTTGGCAGAATCTTAGCGTAATTCCACAAATTTTCACTAAAGAAGCATCCGCATCACAACAGAGACCCGCACATCAGACGCATCATCCCCCGATTAGAAAATGTCAGCAATGTACAATCAGCCCAGCAGAACTAGCCATACATGCTTGCCGCTCCAGCACAGCTAACTGAGAGTTATGCAAATGTTTCAACCATGACTTGCCTGATCTTCAGCAACTCCAGCGTCCTGATTTCCCGCTCACAATCATAATCATCCTTTGCCAGCAACCTGTCAGCCAGCATGTTTCTGTACTCCTCCATGAACAGCAGCGGCCCGCCATATATGCCAATCAACATCGAGACAACGTCCGCATCAACCCTTCCACCCAACCCAGCATTGAGCAAAGCAGCTGATGCTGCAGGAACTGAATGGACAGGCAGCCCCAGCAGCTCTGACTGTTGGGCTGCCCCGGCTGGCTGCTCGGTACCTGGTTCAAACCCGGCCTCTAGCGCTTCTAACAGGCGCACGGCAGCTTCGTCACCTTCTGCTTCTGTTACACACCTGCAGCATGCAGTGCAAGCAATCATGCAAGTTGAGGATCCGATTTGATGGGAATGTCCAAGTGCCATAGCACCTCATTCATTGTTGTGCATTCCTTCTGGAAATGCGTGAATTGCATGTAGTAACAATAGCAACTGCAGCTCGAGCCTTGGTAACTGCAGCTGTGTGCTTTCTAGTTCATGTAGCAACATTCGAGAGCACCACACAACTGACTGCTATTGCTACTTGCACTTTGCAAACCAGCAGTCATAAGTTGAAGTCTTTTACGACCCTAGGTGTGCAGACCAGAGCTACTGGCTAAGCCCTGCAGTTACTGCTACTCTTGCAACTCCTCCAACAAAATGCTGCCACCCGCTGCCTGTAAATTTGTCAATTCAAGAATGCTGGCGATAATGAACACATGTGCACGTCAAACCCACCAGTTGTATCTCAAGTCCTTTGAGGTCATATGTGAAGGTGCAAAGCTGCCGGCCATCCCCTGCTGTTGCTGTTCCTGCAACTCCTCCAACAAACTGCTACCTGCTGCGCCATCTGGTGCTTCTGAGGGGTCCTCTGTGAGCATACTGACTATGCAACGAATGGTGTCAGACCGTGAACGTAGGTATGCTCTGATCGGCTCACTGACAATGTCTAGTAGCAGGCCTATAGCAACATTGGACAGCATGACGGAACATTGTGTCATGGGGAGCACGTCATGTGGCAGAAGGCACACCTGGCTGGATGCCACTTCACGTGATGCTGACATTTGTCATAGCCTCCAACATGTTGCATTGGCTCAGTCACTTTTACACCATTGTGGCTTCGGACGAGCATGTCACTGAGAGCATACGAAGAGCTGTGATCGGTATGTTGATGATATGATTGTAATGCAACCATTGCGTTGGGCCAGGAAACTAGATATGCCCTGAGTGGCGCATTGACGGTGTCCACAGGAGGCCTACAGCAACATTGGGCAGCATGCCGCAACATATCGAGCTTGAGCAAGCACGTCACAGCAACAGATGGAGCATGCACAGGAAGCAACTGCAAAGGGCTGACTACGCAGTGGATCATCTCTGCTGCAGTGTAGTTAATACAAATCCTACGTGAACAGATATCAGCAAGTCTCTCTAGCAAGATCGCTGCAACTGTAACAGATGGAGCATACACAACAGGCAGCTGCCAAGACGAGCATGCTGACCAAGCATGGAGCGAAGCGAGGCAATCAATAGAACATGTCAGTCCGGCAGAAGGTGGGCCGCAACGACAAAGAGCATACCAACTACACGTCTATCATATGCGGCTGTTGCCTGCTGTCAGGGCGCTTTTTTGTTGGACACCCCCCCTTTCTCCTGTGGCCCCCTTCTCCTGCAGCCACCGCAGGACAGAGACTGGCAGAAAAACGCTGACTGACAGTTATAACCATGTTGAACCCGATGGGGCAACATAACTTACCGCTAGTGTCGACTTGTTTCATGGCTCTGATGGTACTGACATAGGTGTGAATGATGTCAGCAGTAGCAGCACCCGCATGCAGCAACCGTTGCTGCAGAGCTGCCTTGAAGGTTGCGGCGAATTGGCCTGCCATGTTGGTGTGTTGGAGGCACATGGCGAGGTCTTGCAATGCTGGTGCCGAGTCAGGGTAGTCGATAACAATGTTGAACATGTCTGCGCTGCGTAAGGCTCCCAGCGTTTCTAGCATCAAGTACGTGAGCCGCAGCTGCCACTCCTGCAGTACCCAACACAGAAGCAGGCACACATGTTGTCACAGTCAGCTGCAAGATGCCAACCACGGGGTTGTGTGGCTACACACAGCAACTAGCCCTGTTTGCAGTTGTTTTCGCAAGTTCCCACACACCACCGACAGCCTGGCATGGCACCTTGCCTGTAGCTGACTTAAGCAAACCCTACAAGACATCAACAGGTGAAGCTGGTGGGGTTTACCTGCAGTTTTAGCTCCATGTGTTGCCCTTTGCCCAGTACCAGTCGGAGAAAAGCCAACGGTCCAGCATACACAAGCCGCTGAGCACGTGGGAGTACTGCAGTGCCCAGATCTCCGGAGGCCAGGCTGCGCAGCTGCTGCAGCACATACCTGTCAGCATGCAAAGCAGGGGAAGGACCACTATTATTGCATGCATGGGTACAGTGACCAAGTGAGGGTAGGTACAGACATAATTTTCAAGCGAAGGTAGTTATAGGCGTTATGTTGGACTGCAGACAGTACGCGGTTGTTGGCTGTGAGTGTATGCCGCAGACCACATTGCCTGCAGCTGCTGCACAGCCCCCACCCTTTTGACAAGAGCCAGAAGTCAGCCACTTCCTGCAGGGAAGCTGAAAAGCCTGCTGCAACCGAATCCTGCCTGCCGCTGTGCCTCTGCTGGCGACATGTGGACAACACCACAGAAGGCTTCTGTGCTGCACCACAGCTACCACAGGCAGCCACGTAGGTCAGCTTCAACAGTTGCTTTACCTTTTGCACGCACAGCTCTTGCTTACCTGTTGATGACATGTGTGTATGCCTCCTCAGATGCTGCAGCCAGCCCCAGGCTCTCCATGGCACTTGCAACACCTGACAGTTCAGCAGCCCAGTCTGCACCCAGTACAGCTGTTGGGTCAGTCAGTCCAGGGGTACCGTCCCTGTCACATGAAGGACACGCCCAGCAACAGACTGGTTGGCTGTCTTTGCGCACAGGTGCCCTGGATGCTTGCAATGTTGGCACATGTGCAGGAAAAAAGCTTTGCAAAGATTCAGTTTTTCACAGCCATGTAGGGCAGTTCACTAGTCCAGATTGCGGCCTGCACAAATATGGGGTCAAAAACAAGCAGGGAGGGTGATCTGCCGCTTGCACAATGTGTGTAGCAGGCAGCACAGCAACAGCAGCACACAGCCCGCCCTCAGTTGTGCATCCTCCCCTAACATGTGCCCCATCTTGCAACCGGCGCTGGCATGCATGGCCAATACTGCAGTCTTTGCTGCCGATCTTAGGCAAGGGCTGAGCGGCCCCCTGCCAGCCCCACACAGCTGCATCATTACGTGAATTATACCCACAACCACCTCAACTGCACACCGCTTGCACAGGTAGCTGCAAAGCCACTCCAACCAGGGTGCACGTCGCAGCATCAAGTGCATGTTGCTGCAACAGTAGCAGCAAACTGTAGCAGGCTAGGAGGTGTTGTTATGGCTCACCGTTGACTGCTGTTCGCACTGGGGCTTCGTGGGGCTGCATCTTCACTCATGGCATCATTGCCCGCATCTTCACTCTCTGCTGCTGCATCCTGCTCCTCTTGCTGCTCACGTATCACATCACACAGCTCCTGCAGCTGCTGCTGGTAGTAAGCTTGCAGTAGGCCTGCACAAAAGGAATACAGACAGATATCCCAGATAAGCTGACTGAAGCCTGGCTGCCACTACGTGCCACTTTACACAGCTCCTGCAGCTGCTCTTAGATGTATACTTGCAGCATTCCTGCATATAGAAATGCAACGCCACAGGCGAAATCCGGCTAAGCCCCGACTGTGCATGATGGCGGGCAGCACAGTTGCTGCATTCAGGTTGGCATGCCAAATATGCACGCGTTCTGTGTTCTAGCTTCTGCCTGATAACAGCCGCAGAGATCCTGCGACCGCACTGCCAGGACTGCAACTGCTGTGTGGAGGCAATTGTGCAAGTATTGCATGGCTGCCTTGTCCTGCAAACTCTGTTTATTGGCTGCAATCACTGATGGCCGTACTAGGGTGGAGCCTGTATGCTGTGTATAGCGCATAGCAGTCGCTGATTGTCTCATCAAGTGCTTGCAGTACCGCCGCAAGTGAAAAGCATATCACGCAGCAGCCTCCACCCGGCTTTCTGTCTACAGATGCCGGCTCAGTCGATGCTCAGCTAACCCCTGATACTGCTTAGCCACTCCAGCCATCATTGTTGAGGGCTTACACGTGTGCGTGTAACTGCAAAAGTGCTGTGGGGAGCTGCAATGACTGCTGACCTGGCAAGCTGCAAGGTGCAGTAGATATGATGATAGATGCTACTGCTGTCCTGTGTTTGTGACAGAGTCCCGCCAGCAATGCGATAGTACTGGCAGGTACATCATCATCAAGGGGATGCAAGGCCTGCTGCTGCTGCTTCTTCTGCTGTATGACTCCCGACAGCAGCTGCTGTGCAAAGCTGGAGAGCTGCTCAGATTGCTGTTTGACTGCTTGAGCAAGCTCCTGTAGTGCGACAGCACATGCGAATCAAGCAATTGCGCTGAGCATTTCTTGCCAAGTTGTGTGTGGCGGCACAAACTGTCACAAACAGCACATTCATTCTGTGCTGTCAATGTGGGCTGGTGATGTACTGAGCTACTTGGGGCAGTGGCGTGCACAAAGCATAGCATGTTGAGTGCCTCACAGCAGTATCCTTTCACACTGATTGTGGCAGTGATATGCTGTAGGAAACCACCAACTCAATCCACCAGTTACTAATCCTGTACCTCCACACCAACTCACATGGAGAGCTGGCAACAGCGTCCCACGAAGCTGCTGTGTGTCCTTGCTGCATGTCCTGAGGCGCTCCCAGAACCTTTTCGCAAGGACTCCCTCAAGCTGCGCCTGCAAACAGAGCCCGACAGGCATGTTCAAGGAGAGAGTTGTGACCGGATCTGCTGTGGCAGTGTCACTGAGCTTGTCAGCGACTAAACGGAGGCGACTCAACGCCTTCCCGCTGGTCAGCGCACCTCTAGCTGCTCGTATACAAGTGTAACGAGGATCTCGACCAGCCCGCTGTTGCAGAGCGGCGATAGCTCGGGGACAGACGGTACCTCCTGCAGGTACTGTTGGGCGTCAGACAGCGCTCTTCTGTGTTTGTTGTCTTATTGCAACGTATCTCCACTTTACCCCTGAGCTAATCTTGTCCAAACAATAAGCCCATGCTGCCTGAGGGGATCGATCGGCAATGCAAGCTGATGCCATCAGTTTACAGCTCACAACCCATCAGCGGCTAGCGGATGGTGGGCAGCATCACAACAGGCGTTGTATTATGTCGCTTGATTGAATGTGGCCTCAGCAGCACGTATCCTTCCACCCCAGCACTAAGGGATGTACTATGAAATCGACTGAGCCATGCAACAAGTACTGTGGTGAGCCAGCAGCAGATTAACTCGCTACCTGCAACAACGTCTGCACAATGCTGAACAAACGGACTGAGCAGATGCCTCTTTCAGAAGCCTGCACACTGGCAGCACTGTCAGTGTTGCTGGAACAGTCGTAGTCATGACAGGTTTCAGCAGAACCTCCTCAGCAGATGACAGCAGCGCCACCCAGCCGAATCTGAGCATCTGATGCTGGTAGCCGTGCCTTGCTTGCCATGCCGCGGCACAGGGACATACAGGTGGGTTTCAGACATCCGCGCTTCTGCAACGACAGTGTGTGACTGCACATCTGCAAGGAGCTTGCTGACACCGCCATGATAGCTGCACACCATGCTGTAGGTTGGCACGGAGAGGAGTTACAACTAGGTTACCCCTACAAACAGTTTGAGGCAATCATCATCAAGCAACACTAGGAAACTGCCCCTGCACATCGACCAGTGACCTTCTGCTGCCTGCAACCAATCCGTCATGTGCTGTACCCACAGCGGCCAGCTCGCCGCGTTTATCAGGTACTAATTTTCCCAACGTCATAGTGTGTTTAATAAGATGGTCCTCTTGTGTATGCACTGCTTCTATGCCTTGCATCGCCCCTGTTTACGGTACAAGGCCGTTGCAACCGCTATCATGGTCAGTACTCTGAGCTGGTCGTCTGATTGGGCACTTACGGTTTATGAAACAGACACTATGTCAGGTGTAGCCAATGCGGTGTCTTAAAATGCAGTGATGGCTTGTCCAGCGACATCATCGCGCCCTAGTCAAACCCAAAACCCTCCCAGCCTGTGGAAAGCGGGCCTTTCGGGTGTAGATAGCCGCTCTATCTGCTCTCCAACTAGCTCCGTCACCTCTTCGCACCGTCCCCAGCCCGCTGTAGATCTTGTCCACCGACCCACCTCCACAGGGAGCAGAGATCGGAAGGCTCCTTGTCCCTGCAGCGTCTGCAGGCGGCTCAGCCCCTTCGCAAACGGTCACATGCTCTGTTAGGTATTACCTGTACTCTGTTGCTGCCCCAAAATGGCCGGCTGCATGATGCAAACCCAACAGTCAAGCATTTTCGGCTCCGCTATCAGGGAGACGCACAAGAGGGCTGCTTCTCCGCACGAGGTAGAGATTTGCAGACCTGTCTAACTCCTTTAAGCAGTGCAGCCTGAAAGTGGCGATGTTGTTCCGCAACCCACTTTTCTACCGGATCCCCGACACCATCTGCGCCCCTTGCAGAATTCCAATATCATCCAGCAGGCATCTGTGAAGAAAACCAGAACAAGCGAGCTGTCCCCACAATTGCAGGTGACTTGAATGAATTTGTTTGTCGGGGAGGGAGGGAAAATGCAGTACTAGCCAAAAGGGACAAGCGCATGCAAATCCTGCTATTCAAAACGTCTCAACTTGTTGAAATGCATGTCCATTGAATATCTGGCACCCTTTGGTAGGTGTAACCGGGCCATATCATCGCCGGTGTTCCAGTGCCAGTAGACCGGCGCTACTGCGCGCTTGTTTCCTCTGCTCGCACTCTTCGAAGGTCATTGTTGTTTGTGTTGCAGACCGAATGCCGCGGGCGCCAAGGCACTGCCCAGCAGCAGGACATCACATGGCCAGGCCAACTGACAGCAGGTGAGGGGCCGACGTTTTCTACATTTATAAGTTTTAACCGTCCAGTTCGCCTCTGATAACGCATCTCTGTGCAGGTGCAGCACCAAACAAGGTTAGCAAGGCCTTCAACCTACTCTCTGACAATGACCTGGAGTATCTGCAGGCGCTGCTGGAACAAGAGGTGAGCTTGCATGAATGGCTTTAGCGTAGGTGGTCAAGAGTTGTGACACCAAAGCTCTCTGGTCGCATGTGTCCATCCTTCTGTACTTGCAAAGCATGGTCCGATGGGCATTATCGGCGTGGGACCCTACCCACTGACGTGCTGTTCACTCAACACTGATCACAGTTGATGCTGTTCCTTCTATCACAGACCAAGAGCCAACCCAGCTACAGATGCCTTACGTCAGTCCAGCGGGACGTTGACCCTCAGAAGCGCCTGGTGCTAGTGGACTGGCTGTCAGAGGTAGTGGAAGAATTTGAGTTGAATGAAGCCACTCTCTACCTTGCTGTAAGCGTCCTCGACAGGTTCTTATACGCTCAAGAAGTCCCTCGTGCACAGCTGCAGCTCCTGGGTGTCACCTGCCTTTGGATCGCCTCAAAATTCGAGGACACCCTCCCACCAAGTCTGCAAGAAATCGTTGACATCACAGACAACAGCTACGCTACTGATGACGTACTCCGCATGGAAGCCATCGTGCTGGCGGAGCTGCAGTATCAGCTCGCAGTACCCACATCGCTGACGTTCCTGCATCAGCTGGTCAGCCATGTCCAGGAGGACCTCTCCCGCAGCAGTCCCTGCTATGAGGACCCCTCAGAAGCCGAGTCTGAGACGAGGCTGGTCCATACAGCGGAGTACGTGCTTGAACTGGCTCTCCTGACGCCGGACACACTGCGGTACAGGCCATCAGTTGTAGCAGCCTCAGCACTGCAGGTAGCACTGGAGCTTGTGTCCTGCGATGTTGTAGTCTGCCAAGCTTGCAACAAGCTCTGCAGCGCTCTGAGCTCTGTCGCATCTCATGGAATGGAAGAATGTGTTGCTGAGCTGAAGCGCATGCAGTTCTGGGCGGCGACTGTTGCACAACCACCTTCAATCAAGGGGAAGTACAGTAGACGAGAGCGCTACTACGTAGGCATCTTGGGCCCATGCAAGCTCAGCAGTCTAGAGCCTGCATATAGCTTGTGATCAGCAGGACATACCAGGTTCCAGCTATGCTGTGCTTGCTTTTGAGTGTCCCTTCTACTGGGTTTATCCCTTTGCTGCTTGCTTCCATATAGCTGCTTCTAGGTACCTCGAAAACTGACTCTTGGAGAGCCAGTGTGCATGTGCATGCTGGGTTGAAGCCTGTCTGCTGTCACCATGGGGGTTTCTGTACGCTCTGTTGCTGAGAGTGGGTTACGGCATGTGCATGATGCTTCTGTGGCTGTGGCTGCTGTGTCTTCAGAAGCAAAGAGGTTTTCTGTGATCTGCTGTACTGCTTGCTTTGTTACAGAATGGGATGGTAGCTGAGTTGAGTTGCCATGCATATGTCTGCATCAGTTGCTTTGCATAATAAATTAGGTGAAAAGTTGTGTCCGCTAATGCAGCATGGAGATTTTTGGGCTGCTTGGCTGGGTCGCTTACCTCTCTGTGGTGGTGCTGTGTACCCTGTTGGCAGCGCATTGCTGTTGTTGGCAAGGCTGGTTTGATGTGAGTTCCACCTCTTGGTTGGCAGTTTGTGCTGCTTGACACATCAACACAAGTTGCTAATGAACCCTGAAGATATGACTGTTGACACTTGGGTAGTCAGACTAGCCTGTTGCAGTTGCCTTCTGGGCTCTAGGGCAGTTCGTGCTTCATGACGCATTAACACAAGTTGCTAGTGTATTGTGAAGATACGACTGTTGACATTTCTTGGCTAGGTAGTCAGACTAGCGTGTTGCAGTTGCCATCTGGGCCCTAGGGCAGTTTGTGCTTCATGACGCATCATTACAAGTTGCCTGTGATCCTCGAAAACATGACGCTTGACATTTCTTGGCTAAACACTGATATGGTATGTTGCAGTTGCTTTCTGGGCCCTAAAGCACATTGTGCTGCAGGACATCTTGTTACACATTTAGCATGTGATCCATAGCATACAACTAAATGACATCTGTTGTTAAGACAGCACACGGCAGTTGCTGGTATCACAGAGCCATATGGGCAGACAGCAGTTTGGTTTGTTGAGTAGAGCTGTGATCTATGGGCGACTCATTCGTACTCCATGAACTGCAGCCAACATACTGCGATCAAGCAGGTACTGTGTTGTTCTATGGCTCATCCGGTGCCAGCTGCAACATCAGCTCGCGGCTGCTTTACCAGTCAGTTCTCATACAGCAGCAAAGTGTTGAAGATACAGCAGCAAAGTGTTGGGTCTCAGCCTGATGTGTTCATCTATGTGTTTATACCTGCCAAGTCAAGCTCACACCTCACAAGGCTAGCTGGTTGCTAGCGAGTGCATCCTGGGTTGTTTGGTATCATATAGCATTAACCCACGCCACATAACTCATTGTCAGCTTGTGATCTTTGCTTTCAGATCCATGACGCGTCTTATGTATATTGTTGATTCTGTCGGCTTGAAATGATGCATACTGTTTGTAATCTGTTGGTGGCCAAACAGCAGCTGTACAAATTTTAGACCAGTCAGAGCTTTGCATCATGCCAGGTGCAGCTGTGTTTTGGCCAGTACAGCAACAGAGTCAGGTTGCAGGCAAGTGAACAGGCATGTTACACAGATGTTCAGGCCAGACCTTCCTCTGCCTAGCCAGCTATGTGTAGTATAGCCGCATTTGTGATCGGCCTGCATTTTGTGATCGGTCAGCTCCATGTACATCTCTTTTCACTCTTGTTTGGTCTGAATTGGAGGGTCTCGCCTTTGGCTGTTGTATGTCGTCTTTGTGTGCAATGGGTGATTAAGAATCTTGCTTGGCTGGTATGATGCAGCACCGTCAGGTGGATACATGCACATCATTGTTCGGCTTGTTGGCAGAAGCAACAGTGTGTTACAAATGGCTTGTTGCACATGGTTTGTGGGATGTGCTCTGAGCGCATGGTGCTCTGTCCAGCATGCGTGGCTTTGTTTGTGATACTTGCTAAACAGAGTGTGTTGGATACTTTGTTCGAAACAGGGCAGGGCCAAAATGCAGGCTATGGGTGTATTTGACCTAAGCCTGTGTGGTCTGCATAAAGCCTGGCACTTCTGGGAATACCCGAGTCCTGAATCTTGTGTTGGCCACCAATGTCTGAGGAGTCTCTTATCTTGGCAATACCTGGCAGGAGTCGTCGCCACACACTGCAGAAAAGCTGGGGGATTTGGTTATACTTGAACTAGCTAAGGCACAGGTGCTATGTTGTGTTTGCTGTGTGCTACATTGTTGTGTGCGTGGTCGTGTGTGTCGATTTGCACATGGCAGTGTGTGCCTCAATTGGCCCTTGCCGTGGACAAAGGCTGTGTGGTTGTGGGATTGTGCCTGTACTCTTATTTCATGTCTCAGTGTTGCAACAAATACTGACCTCCAACCTGTACGAAAACGCAGCATGCACTGCCAGTTTCTGATGTCTTTGGTGTTTCATTGTACCCAAGTGCAGGACACGTGATGTCCTGTTGTACGACCTGTATAACGCCTGTCAACCTGTATGACATCTCAACGTTGACACTCTGGATAGCCCTGTCAGTCAGTGTTCTTGTGGCGTGTCATTAGGCCTTCAGTCTGGGTGTTACACGCTGGGACATAGCTAGACTTGCTGCCTGTGGCTGGTGCTGCTCTACTGCAATGGGCGTGCACAGAGGCTTGCTGTCAACAGTGCTTTCAGGTCCCATTTTTGACTGTCAGCTGTAGCACATGTGACCTTGAATTTGTTGCAGCATCAGGCTGTGGCCTGTCTTGCAAGCCAGTCAACAGTGACCCATGTTTGTTTGCTGGCAGCTCTTTGCAGTGCTTTCTTGGTGCCACTGGACTTGGCACGAACGCTTGTATTAAGACAGCAGCTTATGGCACTCGGGTCTGTTGCGTGAAGTTTGATAGAACATTTGCTTTCGGACGATCTAGAACGCCTGGTTTGTACCAGCATGCAATCTGCTCACTGTCGTGGGACACTGCTGGCACACCTTCAGCTTGCTGTACTCGAGTATCCTCCTGTGCTTCCATATATGGACAGCAGATTCACAGTGCAGTGGTTGTCACATCAGCTTGCCCTCTTCTGTCTTGGTGTATCTGCTAGTACTTATGCAAACTGATGGTTCTGGCTGTCCGGATTCCAGTCTTGCTGCGCATGCTTTAATCTGTCTTGAGCGGTAGGCAGGGGCAGATGCTTTCCTGCTAGCATTACAGCCAGTCAGGGCAGTCGAGAGAGGTCCTTGTATGTAGCTTCCTTTGTAGCGCAGTCAAGCCGCTGCTGCACCACAGCAACGCCTGCCACAATTTTGCAGACCCTACTTCTGAGCAGTAGGCACTACTGGTGTAGCTTGAGCGGGTGTGGCAGTTCATGCAGTAGGCAGGAGGTGTTCTGTTAGCATCAGAAGGGGTACCTACTAGTCCATAGATTGCAGTTTGTGCTGTGGCTTCATCAACCAGCCTGCTTATGAGTGGCAGGCAAAGTGTATTTTGGTCCTTGGCTAGCTAGGCAGGCCAATGGATTGGGTGGCAGAGAGCACTATCTTGAATTGCAGCAGTAGCAGTCCGCCGGACAGCAGACAGGTCAGCTGCATAGGGCAATGTCTTATGTCCATTGATTGATCGATTGTGATTTAGCTGCAGAAGTAGCGCAGCAATTTGTGGGCAGAATAGACCAGGATCAAGAAGCCTTAGGCAGCCGGCCAGACACATGTCGCCACCAGCATAGATGTCAGCATCACACAGATAGCCAGACAGATGCACAAGGGTCAACGGGCAACTACTAGGCTTCTATGCATTGGCTCATGCTTCTTACTTGAGGGTTACTTTAGACTACCGTAGTCAGAGGCACCTGCGTATGGCAGTCCACAACATTGTGTACTAGGAAAGCCAAGGTTCGCTGAATTATTGTAGAAAGTCATTGGTGTTGGTGGTTCCTATAGCTGTAGCCAGTTGTAGGCATGCTCTGTGTTGTGTATCATGTGTCAATCAATTTGAACCAATTGCAGAATGTTTTTGTTTCCTTGAAATTGGTAGTTGTTGTAGGTCCCAATCAACGGTTGACAGTTGCCAATGTGTTTTGTTAGGTTCAGCATTGGCCAAAGTTCCTAGGATTCAAGATGTGGTAGTCAGAGGTGCAAGTGCATGGCTGGAATTGGGGTAGGCACCGTGCACAACAACCAATGTAGGACGTGGTTAAGCATGACTAAGGTATCATTCAAGGTATCATGCATGTCTATCATACCAGGAGTCGGATACAGTCACGGTTAGTAACACAAGAAAATTTTGTTTGTACCTGTTGACGCTGTCTAGGAAATAAGTAGTGCTGCAGCTGGTCATCATGCAACACATGGCGTTTGTAGAAGAGCCAACAGCACTTGTGGACAGTGTCACTACTTTGATTGATGCTCTACAAGGCAGTTGAATTGTGAAGTATTGCTGAACAGTCTGCCTCTGGTTTGTATATGTGGCCCGGGTGTGTTGCAAATGCTGCTCATTATTGAAGCTGGCTGCTGGATTTGGGCGTTTGGAAAGGGAGTTTACATGGTAGATACGCTGGCGTGACTGGTGCTTTTTGTCAGCTGTCGTCTTGGCAGGCTAATGTTGAAACTGCCAGATGTGTCTGTGTTCAGCACAGTGCTATACAAAATGATACAGGTTTCAGTTGCCAATGTTCGGTTGTACAAAATGAGGCAGGTCTCTTTGGCAGAGAGGCTCGATCCAGCTGAGTGCTGATGTGTTGGCCTGTTATCTCTGAGAGTGTCTGCAGGACTGTTGCTTGCACTGGCCCCAGTCCTGTGAGGGCCCCAGTCCTGTGAGGGCATGGTGCCCTGCAGCATCTGTTGGATTGTTTGATGCTGTTGCTGTGTGGAGATCTGTTTCAGCTGATGATTGGGGGATCTGCAGGGGTTGTGTTCTTCAAAAGCGGTGTCCCTGAGTGCAGGTTGAAGCACGTAGTAGGTTCTTGCTGAGAAAGGTGTCTGGTGCTGACTGCACAGCATACCACCTGGTGGGCTATGTACAGTGCCAATGGCAGGCTGTAAAAGTGAGTGAGCCAAGCAACAAGCAGGCTGTTCTGACCCACAAACAGTGCTTCCATACAGCTGGTGTCCTGTGCAGCCTGGCCGCACTGTAGGTTCAACCTTGTGCCAGCCGGTAACAAGCAGCGGCGCACAAATCCAAACTGCCGCACTTATCAAGTAGATGGTAGTACCGTACTACGGTATGCCCTACTATGGCAGGCTGCAGCACAAGCCTTGTGTCATCATGTCCCTGGTGGCAGGGCCAACTGAAGCAGGATATCAGAATGATAAGCTGCTTTACAGACACTGATGCCGCTATGGCAAGCATTCAATCCACAGGGCAAGGCACTTTCGCAATCCTTGGACAAGTGCTAATCACTGAGAAGCCTCACTGAGATGGCCTGTGAAGCGCCAGAACTGCCACGGGAAAATAATGCACATAGTCTACTCCCTGTAACTGTGACGTTTGCCTGCTTGCGCTGATTGTGCTGCTTGAAGGCTCAGGCCGTGCTGAGAAGATGGAGAGGCGGGTTGGTGGGCCTTGCGCGGGACTTCTTTTGCACCCGCAGTCTGAATTACGCATCACGCAGGCATGCCAGAAAATCATACATGGTGCACCTCAATCGGTGTTGACACGCATCGGGTTCCGTTCAGGCTTACCCTGCTGTGTGCATCACTTGCCTCGTTCGCATAGCGTTGTCTGGGGTACACCTGGTATCGAACAGTGGTGTGGTTTAACCTTCAGACTCATTCAGAGAATCTGCAAGCTTTGCATGGCTTGCTGTTTGAGTGAACCTTCCTGCTGTTCGCCCTGCCTGCAAGACCGCTGAACACTGTTTTGATGAGCGATAGAAGGCGCCGGTTCGGTGGCTTGAAGGATATCATACACGATAATGTCCGGCAGGGCCTCTCAGCTGGCTGGTCTGTGCTAGGAGACCTTGTCAAGCCTGCAAAGCAGTTGATAGATGATGAACCCATCATCATCTTGCAATGCGGCAAGGTGGTTATGGAGAATACGCCTAGGAGGATGCGAACGGAGCTTTGGATGAGCAGCTTGCATCGCAAGGGCGTTGGAGTCGCTGCAGCTGGGAAATACGAGGACATGTTGATGCACAAGGTTGGCATGACGCTGTCGGCAGTGCTGTTTACATCTGTGTTCAGCACAGCCATGATAGTCAGCGGGTATGATCGCTTACCACAAGTTTCCAGAGCTCAAAGGATGTTGGACGCAACCACCAGCAGCACCAGGTCATACTGCAATCTGCAGTTGCTGACGGATTGCAGCACTGATATGGAGTATGCAATTGTGTCTTGCACACATGGAACAGCATACAGATGTATGCCACAGCGGCAGCACAGGTCGTATTTCCGGCATCACATCACAGCGGCGCTTGCATATTCTGCCAACTGCATGCAGAGCATAAGCGATGAAGCAGCATCAGATATCGACAAGGACCTGGCTAGAACATTCCCAAGCATGCGTAGGTTTGCTTCACAAGAAGGCCAGGAGGCTTTGCGGCGGGTTCTGCTGGCGTATGCAGCATACGACCCTGAGGTGCGTACAGTCAGTGGGATGGTTAAACTTGGCTGTGGCTGGGACAGTGTGGCACATGGCCATACTCAGCCTTGTCAGCAGTTGGCTGATCAAGAACCATACCTGCAGGAAAACAGTTTTGAGCATCACAGTCGCATCAGCAGTTCAGCAGTGGCGTGTTCAAGTAACAAACCGGCAGGAACATAGCTTTGAGCAGCTGTTGCATCACAGTAGTGCACGCCATTGAGCAGCCGGCACAACATCTTCCAGCAGGTGATAGCTACAGCCACACACGCGGTTGCACAGCCAATGCTGTTTCAACCACCTGGAAGCTCTGATAGCAGTAGGTTGCGTGACTAACTGTCTGCAACAGACACTGCAGTGGCTGCAGAGTTGCCACAGCAGCTGAACAGCAACTGAAGGAACGTCCTTTCAGTCCGAGCGCAGTAGTCCCATCAGATTATAGCCAGGTCACTTGATAATGACAGTTGTTAGAGCAGCTACGCACCAACTGCAGTGTACATACATTGTTGGAGTCTTACTACAGCAATTGCATCATATTGGTAGTCAGCACATTACTTGACCAACCAGCACCAGTCGTAACAGCAAACACCAACCCTCTGCTAGGTGTGTCCTGCAGGTTGATCTGCCAAGGGATGAACTTGTTGCTGGGTTGCTGCTGGTATATAATAGGACAGCTTTGGTTTTGATGTAGCATTGTAGGTGAAGCCGTCTACACATGTGCTCCACTGCAGTATATCCTGCAGGTGTGCGACTGCCGCGGGGCGAACTTTGTTGCTGGGCTGTTCACGTCCGTCCTCACATTTGCTTTTGGCATTGCCCTAATGCAAGCCTACTCTGCATTGCTGTGTGTCCTGCAGGTTGGCTACTGCCAAGGGATGAACTTTGTTGCTGGGTTGCTGCTGATGTACCTTCCGGAGCGTCATGCCTTTGGCGGCTTGGTGGTGCTGATGCAAGACAGGGGCCTCAGAAAGTACTACTCAACAGACATGTCACTGCTGCAGGTTTGTGGGGTGGTGTTGCTTTTTGTTGGCGGGGCAGGGAGAGGGCTCTGCAGGGCAGCGGGAGGCATCTATAGCAGCCGAGCTGTTTAGCTGTTTATGAGAGATGCGCTGTGGTTGCTATCTGTGGATCCTCCAGCAATGGTGTGGCATGTGCTTTACAGTATAGCTAGGCAGCATGGTGTGCTGGTGTCAAGCTGGCTTGTCCGGCTGTACCTTGTGTTGCGTTGTTCCCTCAGACACACTTTGTGACAGTTGAGCTCAGCTTGGGTTTTGCGCTGTGCTTATTGCAAGGGGAATATAGAATCAACAGCAGCCCATGCCAACCCATGGGCTCTTACGGATTGCAATGTCTAACGGGTTGCAACGTTGTGCTGCTTTGCAGACGCACCTATGGCAACTTGGTCGTCTGATGCCTCAGCGGCTGTGTGCACACTTGGAGGCGTGTGGTGTGTTGCCGCTGCTGTATGGTGCTGGATGGCTGATGACCTGCTTCAGTGCTGACTTCCCAGCAAGCTTTAGTGCCAGGTAAGGCCGACCTAGTGCTGTACAGGCATAGTTCCATCCTTACTGTCGGCACTGGTAGTTATTAGCAAGTTTTAGGTTTGTTGATTGCCATGCTGCTGCAACACGTTTGTGGTGATGGGCTGTTGATGCCTCAGCGGCTGTGTGGACATCTGGCGGTGTGTGGTGTGCTGTATGGTGCCGGTTGGTTGATCACATGTTTCAGTGCTAACTTTCCACCACGCTCCAGTGCTAGGTAGGGCGCAAGTGCTTCCAGTATCTGTGCGGTCATGGCTGTTATTGCTGACAGGGAATAGTGGCACCACTTCAGTATTGCCCTAGGCATGGTTGTGGGCAGCCTGTTGTGAACAGAAGCAGCAGGTGCGACTCCTGCTAACTATTGCTGCTGCATGGTTACTCTTCCTCCCCTATCGGCTCTTGCACTCTACTGCAGTCTCGCATCAAGACCGTGCAACGACTTCAATGGTTTGCTGTGAACCCCAAAGACTGATGAGGTGCTTTCAATCGCGGCCGCGTGTTTTGTGATGCCTGCCCTTGCTGTCCTGCCATCATGTGCAGGGTTATGGATGTCATTATGGCCGCTAAGATGGATCAGGCCCTGCTGAAGGCTGCTGTGGGTCTACTGAAGCGCTGTGAGCAGCAGATGCTTCAGATGCGGGACATGGAGGAGATACTGCAGCTCCTCAAGCTACAACTACCAAGTAAGATTTGATGGCCTCAGTGTGAATCTATTACACATGTAAGCCACGATTGCAAGTGAGGCGTTGCTGCTGTACTACTTCAGCTGTTTGTCATGTGGCCTATAAGCCTGTGTGGGTGTTGAGGTGTTGAGGTCCCGGGGAGGGGGGTGGGGTCAAGGCGGGCTTGTGCAGGATTACAACCAACTTCAGTCAGTTAACGTCTAGGCATGTGTGACAACACATCACATCACATCTATTGTTGCATGTATATGCAGATTGGGATGAGGCGTTGCTTCACGATGTGTTAACCGATGCATTCAAGACTCCCTGGAGTCCACAGCAGCTGCAGCTGTTGGGGTCAACTGAAGGCGCAGAAAGTGTAGCTGAAGCACTGGAGCGTGTACACAGGTGTGTGTATGACCTGTCTTGTATCCATATGCATGTAGTAGCAGCATCTGGACCTACACAGCTTCAAGTGCTTGCAAGCCAAGCAAAGTTGATTTGTGCACGCCAACCCTGGACTGCTAGCGCTGCTTCTGTCATTGTGCAAAGAAGCCTGAACGGTATGTATACTATGTATTCTCCCACAGCATGTGTGGCTTTGAAGATATGCAGTAGTTCATTAGGACGGCAGTCCCTCATGAAGTGTGCACCCCTCGTTGCAGGCACTGGCTTGCTGCACTCTCAGTCAGAACAGTGCAATGCAGTCATATGTTGCTTGTGGGATTGCAGGGAAAACCACCAACAAGCAGCAGGGGACGCAGGAGATGCTGATGCTGCCAGCACACCCACAACAGCAGCACGACAAGCCAGAGTGTCAGCAGTAGGATCGCTGGGGTCCTTGGACAGTACGGACGGTGTCAGCGCAGGCAGCAGTAGCACTGGTGGCGCGGCAGCAGCTGCTGCAATCCGCCTGATGCCGCCGCCGTCACCGCGGCCGTTGTCCAGGCACCCAACTCAGCGGGAGTCTTCCTCTTCGGACCAAGGCATCAGCCAAGGGCATGAGGTGGCTGATATGCTGGTATCAGAACCCCATGCCGCACATGCAGCTGAAGTTGTTGGTTTCGGGAATCAGATGGATCTCCAGCAGGCTTCTGTGGATGGTTCAGGGGGTTCCAACTTCGCTCGGAGTGGGCCAGATCTGAGGGTCCTGGCACCTGCTGCAGCGGCGGATGCGGCGAACGGCAGCGTTATGAATGGGGTTGAGCAGGGTTTGCTTATAGATATGTCATCGCCACGTGCTAGCTTGGATGGCTCAACACAACAGCATACAGCGGCAGCAGCGGCACAAAAATCTCCGGGGGAGTTGCACGGGGCGGACTCCGATTGGTCAGCATTTGTAGAAAGTCCAGCATCGGGTGCCACTGTACAGCCTGTGCATGGTGCAGATTGGGACCCATTCGGCATTTCTCAGCCGCACCCCAGTGAACTTTATCAACACAGTAGCAGCAGCAGTAAAGCAGCGGAAGCACATAAAGCAGGAGGTTCTGCAGCAGGAGCAGATAGGCATATCTCTGCTGCAGCTGTACCAAGCATAGCAGCAAATAGCAGGATGCATAGTCACAGTAGCAGTGAATTAGAACAGTTGCAGCAGCATAGGCAGATGAACAGTCACTCACCGCAGCATCATCACCAGCAGCGGCAGCAGCACTCCTCACAGCACCAATTGCGGCAGCAGCTAGAGGAGCTTAGCTTTAGTCAACTCAGCACTGTACAGACGCACAGCCACCATCAGCATATGCCTGGGCACCCGCTGCAGCAGGACCAACAGCAGCAGCAGCAGCAGCTCGGGGGTCAGCAGCCTTCTGTGAAGGGAATGCAGGTCAGCAGCACAAACAAGCCACATATACAGGCACCGATAGCCAAGCAGGTGCGTAATCTCATCGTATTCTGTAGTCTGTCGGGTTCTGCTCCAAGTGGCACATGTGGAAATCGGACCTGTCTGGCATAGGCAGCTTACGCGGTGTTTTTGTAACCTGACCTGTGCTTGCTGCTGCCACTAGCAATGACAGCTGATACTGCTATTGCATGTTGCTGGTTGCTTGCATGGAATAAGAGCACAATGCTGAAAGGCTCACTGTCCCAACAGCAGCATTTCCAGGACTCATCTTCCATCTGCATACAATCAGAGGCACTGCAAACTCAACTAGTGTGTGTGCATGTTGTCATGCTGCTGTTGCAGGGAGCAGCAGACGATGATTGGTGGGATTTTCAGTCATCTCCTATGGCACACGGACACCAAAAGCACCAGCATAGATAGCATCAGATATTCCCAGTTGATGTCAAAGTGGGCTGAGTTGTGGGAGTCGGGCCCCTTCAAGGCGTAGGTTATTCACAGCGCTGGCTCGTGGTTGTGGACAGCTACCTTTGGATTGGATACAAGTGCCAGTTGGCTGTCGCTGCCCTGAGTCTGCAATAGTACATCAATGTTTATCTCAACGCACTCACAGGCGTCCTTTGCGGTCAGCAGAAGACGGAAGAAATGCAGTTGCCGAGGGCTTCCTGCCATTGGGAGCCTCTTCGGTGTGTTGGATGATCTTTCACAGTTGTCATCAGGAAGATGTGGAAGTCGGAGGCCGCATAGATCACTCGCCCGGGCTGACTTGAACTCGTATGCCACGGCGCCCCGGGTTCGCGTGTGTATGAAATGGCATCGTTGGCCGATAAATCGTGATCATGACACTCACCAGAAGGGGGACAACTGGCGGGCCGCGGCTGCCCATGCGCAATCGAAGCCCGGGAGAGGTCAAAGCCGCGGCGCCAGACTTGTCTGCGATAGGCAAGCCCGAGCTCGACCTGAATTTGGGCTTCCGATGAACTCCACAACGCTGGTGCATATCATATGCAGAGCCTGCTATGACCTAGGTGATGCGGGCTGAAACAGCCGGATAGGGGCATTAGCTGGCATTGGAAACGCCGAGTCGTCTGGCAAATACCTCCGGTGCGTGATGCAGTCGGAGAACCCAGCTTTGTCCCAAACACGCCTTGGAGGCAGGAGCCTCGGCGCTGCTTTAAGCAAGCCATTTGCCACCTTCTGACTGGTCGAGGCAGTGTTTGTTAGCCAAGCGACTCTCAGGGACCTACATTCCACACCGCGCCGTCTGCCTCGAGAGACAAGGCTTTGTAGGATCAGGGCCACACCAGATTACAATTCCAATGTGGCTGCTAGCTACCGGCTGCCGCAGTGACTGCTTGCAAATCCGGTATAGTATGCCAGTATGGTCGACCATAGACTGTGGCCGCCATCTTGTGTCCGCACTTTGCATGCGCAAGTTGCCAGGCCGAAATACCGCATGCATACATGAACGTATGGCTACCAGGCACTGACAAAGTGAACATGGCCCATATACATGCAGGCAAATCCTAAGCACTAAACATGAGCACAAGGAATGACAACTAAGGTATGTCACAGACAGTCAACTCCCAGCCCTTACAGCTAACCCAACCAGACCACACATATAGCTACAGAATCACTGCAAGTAGCTTAGAAGATGTGACAGCATCTCAGATTCATGCTAAAGCTGATCATATCCTCAACACACAAGCACGATAGCCGCTGCGTACGACAGTGTCCAGGGCCAGACAAACTACGGTGCCGTGGTCACATCATCGAGCAGGAGGCGCTGCTGGTGAGGCAGAAGTAGACTGCTGATACAACCATGCACATGATCAGCAACCAAGAACAGAAAGCCCAATAGCCAACTGCCAGCATGTTCTGCTGCCAGCACTGGCTGCATATCATCAAACTCAAAACATTATATAGGGACAGTAGCAATATGAACACCAGTACAATAAAGGAGTCAAGATAAAGCAATCAAGTACAGAACTGCAAGTAGACTGACTCAGCACCGTGCGTAACACCGTTGCAGATTGCACGGTAGCAGGAATGAGCTCCAATGGGCAACGCGCCCAACATGACACTCTCATTTTGCTACCGGTACCATGGCCCACACCCGGGCTATCCAAGAAGTCAGGTGGTGAAGGCTGTTGGCGGAGGTACATACTTGACACAGATCAAAGTCATTGGATACTATCTACCTTGCAGCTACTGTGCAGAATAAATTACCCACCCCCCAAAATTGCTGTGTCTCGTCACACCATGCTTGCAAAAAGCCATACGATCACTGCTGCAATGTGCAATCAGTGACTCACATGATGTCAACTAAGCAGGCATCCAAACAGTAGTGCTACCGTTGAATGCCAGGCGCTCTGCTCATGTGAGTGTATATCCTAGGATATATAAACCGACCAAGGACTTGTTTCCTGGCGATAGTCTTTCATCCCACAAAGAAAGCAACTTAGCTCTTTGACATGGCAACAATCAATTTCTGAGGCACACTGAAACAAATCATGCATCTACAGCACAGCGATGGCTGTAACAACTGACAACGTATGCACAGTACTAGCATGCAAACAGGCAACCTCCAATGATGCAACAAGTGCTAAGTGCAAATTATGCGGTGAATTACATCAAGCACTAGCAAATTGACTGCGGGCCCGCCTGTTCTTGGCTGAAGGTGGCGTCACGAAGCCTGTATCCGCTCGGGAACGCTTTCTACGGGCCCCTCCGGCCCGGTTGCGTCTCGGGATGGCTGCCGCACGCTGCTAGGTTGCTGCAATGCCCCCAGGAGCTTGCGCGTGCTGGGATGGCAGTCAGGATCCTCCATGTCCGTGAACCCGTCGCAGTCGTCGTCCCGTCCGTTGGAGCAGTTATCCTCCTTTGAGCTCTGCGGTCGACAGATGTGCACCCTGATCCCCTTTTGCGTGACGCCGCCAACCCATATTGCAAGCGTCGAGCCCGTCCGTGTCTCTCGCATGATCTGGTTCTGCCCGATCGCCGCTTCGAACGTAGTGTACGGCATCGCATCGCCGACACGTGTGCTGTAGACCGTCACTTTGTCGCGGACTGTCGCTGCCAGACCAGCGTCGTAGCCCTGGCCTTTCCTGCGAGCACACAACCAGGCCGAAGTGTTACAGCCGACGGTTGGAGAGCCCCAGCGGTACGGACGCATGCGTGTACTCTACGTTGCATAGCAACAAACCATGGCACGGATGACGATTAGATAACGACCACTGACCTGTACTCCAGGTAGAGGTTGTAGCTCGCTGATTGCCCGTTCCAGTCCGGATAAATTCTCAACAGATTGACGTCCCTGCCGCCGATCCCAACACGTGGGGGCAGCATGTAGCTATGCCACTCGCCTGCACAGACGGTGCAGCAAAACGAATAAGAATTTGCAGCCTCCAAGCCCAAAGTGACACTATTAATGAGCTCTACAGCAGCAAAGACGCACCCGCTGGACAGCATGGAGCTGCATAGCATGCAGAGGTGTTAGCAAGCAGCCTCTGCTGACTACAGAGAAAAGGCATGTGTGCGAGGCGGGACCAAGCAGGTGCCACAAAGATCGCAGCAGGGGGACCACATGTTGCCAGCAGCAAGGCGACCCTGTTGCATAGACTGTTGCGCAAGTGTGCAGGACTACATCACCACCCACAACAGACTCACCTGTGGGAAAATTGCCTTTGTGCAACACCCCCAGTGGTTTGGACCAGCCTAACTGGAACGAATGTGGTGCAT
The DNA here is from genome assembly GCA_002588565.1 of Coelastrella sp. UTEX B 3026. Classification (NCBI taxonomy): domain Eukaryota; kingdom Viridiplantae; phylum Chlorophyta; class Chlorophyceae; order Sphaeropleales; family Scenedesmaceae; genus Coelastrella; species Coelastrella sp. UTEX B 3026. The sequence continues at coordinate 16,962 of NSMO01014334.1, read as the reverse complement.
TATAACATCTAGTGTCGCAGCAGTGCCCCATTGTCCCGCTGTCATCTTTGTACTCTACATATTGGCTAACGCCGTCCTGGTACTGATAGCTGCCAGCGTGGTTGAGGTACAGGTTGTGCCCAAGCTCATGCATCCAGGTAGCTGGATACTGCAGGACAAACACAGCAGCAGCAGATGGCAGCACACATTTAGACACCTCGATGGATAGCTATATGGCTGTACGGCTATGCTGTATGACTGTCAGCATGCTGGAGGGTGTTGGCATGGAGTCTCTCTGTGCAGTTGCTCGACTAGGTTATCAGACCAGGAGACAGGGGGCTTTTAGGCGTGTGCTTACAGGGAAGTGGTGTAAATTCTGGTGCGTTTCAGCAGCAGAAGCATCTGTGGGTGGGTGGGATGGGGTGGGGGGGGGGGGGCGGGGTAAACAAGCATGGTCTACACAGCGTGCTATCACATTGAGTACCTGGCTGAAGCAAGGTTGCAAACTTGGCAACAGGTGTAGTGCCATAGCCTGGCAACAAAAACCATGTGAGCTAGCTTACTCAACCCTGAACCCTGAAGCATGACTCTGCACGCACCTGCCACAGGTCTCCAGACACCCAGGCTCTGCAATCATGCTTGCAGCCCACCCAGCCCATGCCACCCCACGAACACAGGTCACCCGGTGGGACCACATAGACTTTGTACTTGAAGTCTGACCACTCGTACCCGAGTACGTCTTTAACGTACTGGTTGGCCACGTCTGACCACTCTGTTGTGAAATGCAGGACAGACTTGCATTGGAGTTTGGTGTCAAAAGTGGTTGGCGGTTCATGTCACTGCCACACGAGTCTGGAAGACGCAGTCATGTACACTTTTGTTCATGCATTGACTCTGAGCACGAGGAGATGAGAATGCACATTCCCTCGTTCTGCTGCAAGCCCTGACGGTTGGCAGCCGCAGCTGTTGCTGCTGCTAGAACAACTGCACCGTTGAGAGCTGCTTGGACCCATATCGCACCCATACCTATGAATGGGCAAGTGCTGCTGTCAAAAGGTGCATTCCATGGCGTCCTGCCTGAGCAGGGTATGGGTATAGAAACCGGTATGATTGTCCCTCCAAGCCGCTGACTGAACTCAACATTGTTGTAAGAGCAGGTCGTCAGCATGCCTTGTAACGTTTCCGTTTGGCTGTTGGGCCCACCCTCATAAAGCGCTCCTGCAAGCTTCTCTGGGGTGGTAGCTGGCCCCTGGCCACAAACCTGCACAGCATCACCAGAACAAATACGCCATGGCTGTATGTTATCCCATGATCGGCTGGCTGGGTTTTGCAAAGATGAAGAATGCGGCGTAGAGGGCTGGCACATGTGTTTCTGCCGCGCTTGCCACGCCACAGGGGCCTGGCTGCTGCGGTTTACAGCAGGCAGATGCGGGCTAAGTGAGCAGATCACAGTGGACATCTTACATCTTAAACGGATGCTCACAGTACTGAGCACTGGACAGTACGCTTTTGGTCCAACATGCTGGTGCAAGACAGAGTGAATTGCACAAGCAGCTCCACTGCAGTTCCTATTATAACTTGTGCGGCTGTTGTACAACATGCAGTTGATGTCCAGCACACCTGAAGCTGCATAACTAGAGCCTTTATTTGAATCTTGCCCCTAGGCTGGCCAGATGAGAACACGTCCTTTGGAGCATCTGCACAGCGGCATGCACAGATACACATGTATGAGACAAGGGCCATGAGATTGTTTATCTGTCATGAATCCTGCACTGTTGGGGTGCTTGCCCTGCGTGCTAACAGTCCTTGGCATAGGGACAAAGGCGATACTTCCAAGATAGCACCACGATACTTTCAAGACTGCTAGTGGTTAATACTGCGTCAGTCCTGCACTGGTAGGGCGCTTGCCCTACATGCTATCAGTCCTATGGCACTATGGTAGCTGCACCAGCTGCTGCTTTCAGTTGATCAAGACTGTGTACATGCATTGGTTGCAGCTACTGCATTTCATTCAGCTAAGAGCTGAAGTCCAAAGACTATAAATGAATGCACAAGACCAGCAGCGGGATGCTGGCGAACAGAGGCCAACAGCCGCTGAGCCACATTGGTTGTTGCTGCAGCTGGTAAAACCTATGATGCTAGCCCAAGATGGTCGATAACACTACATGATCCCACAGCTGTTGCGCTCTGCAATGACAAAAGCCGCTACTGTGAGGCCGCAGGTATGCTGCAGTCTAGTACGTCTTGCTGTGTGCCTCAATTCAACAAAAGCAAACAAGGTGGCCGTTGCTGTGAAGTATGTGAAGTATGTGAAGCACAGTAGCCATGCTGTAGTAGAGTAGCCATGCTGTGAAGTGTGTGAAGCCTCTGCTCGACACTGTCGCCACAGCTGCACAGTTACGTACTACTTGCCACAGTGACTGACTGCGAATGTTGTGGATTTAGGGTCATTACATGCCAGAGTCCATTGCAGCCCTCTCTCTTTGCTGTCTGGCTTGTCTTCAGACACCCGATGCCAAATGCTCCTGTCTGCCTACTGGCATTGCTGTCACATGACATGCTGCTGTCACATGGCATGCTGCTTATTGTTACTGCTCATAACAGGGCCAGCCTTCAACCAAGCCCGCTCCTGTCACTTGAGAACTGCAGTCAACTTCCACTTTGTTACTGCCTCTGCAAGATACACAACAATTCCTACTGCTAAAGCTGTGCAGCTCACCTTCTCTAGCCGTCAATCTGGCCACACACAAAGTGCCCATGGTCCCAGGTGCAATGCCACAGTCTTGCTGGGGACGCGTTGTTACAACCACCCAAGTGCCTGATCTCGGCAACTGCAGCATCATATGGACACATGAGTTGGATGGAGGGGCAGTAGGTTGGGAGGCACAGGCCTTAGCACCAGTGGATGTTTGCTCATCGAAGCTGCAAAATCCCCTCTGCTGATGCAACTACAGTACATGCTGTTACTATACATACGTGCTCTCTGATACTGCAGCTGCCGAGGCACCATGGCCTTGCAGCATGGCCTGCGTTGCACATCCTGGAAGGCTGATGTTTGCGGAGGACTGCAGCTGCTGCGTTGAATGACTCCCAGGGTACTGCATGACCACTTGCAAGACACTGGCGGACCATGTCCAGTACACCTGTTCAGCACAGCTGCGAACTCCACTGCACTGCATGATGGTGTGACCTGGCACTCGCTGGTATCGCCAAGCTGTTGATGCTTAGGCTGCACAGCCCGCAACTGCTAGCCACTTACTGTGCTTGGGGTTTTGGGGAAACTCAGCTGTCTCAGCTCCCCACTTTTCAGCTGCACATAATACTGCTGGAAGTGTGAATGGTCATGTTGATGATCACGATCTGTTGGCCCATCACCTGCTGCTTTGCTGCCTGCTGCACGTTCTAAGAAGCCTTTCCCGTGTACCTCTACAGTTTGCAACTGCCCTGCATAGTGCATGAAAGCAGCAAACAGGTCACAGGCCTTTCAACAAACTGAGTACCACGTTGTCAAGGCAAATGTTTCGAGTGGTTTGGTGATGTATTAAAGACAAGTGATGCCTGATCAGTGCAGCGGATCTACTGCTGTGTTCGTTCAAACAGCTGATACTGCAGGACATTTCCTCAGAGCAGCTGCTTACCGACATATCTATCTTGAGCTGTTGCTGTTGCTACCAGTAGCGTCAACGCAATTGCCAGAGCACTACAGGAGCTAACGCTCAACCTGTATCCTGCTGAACCTTGTCCACTCCCCATTATATGCGTGCTGCACCAACAAGCCCCTGGGGAGGAGCTTGCAGTGCGTCTGCTGCCACTCGAGCTGAGTATCCCCCCACTGTTAGCCGACAAGACGGCCCTGGCTTGAGCCGTGGCTGGCGCTGAGAGAGACCAAGCACGTGGCAATAGCCCTTCACTGTGATTTACTATCCTTTATGCCTCAGCAAGCAAACTATCGGCCTGCAGACTTGTGTAATCACTGCATGGTTGCACGGTTTTGTGTTTTGTACCATACAACCCACAGTATACGCTACGGTCTGGCCGCAATACGAACTGCTGAGGTCAGCTGCCTAGTATCGCGAGTGCTTCGTGCAGCGCCTAATGTGTTCGTCACATGTACTTGCTAGATCGCCCAAACACCAGGGATTTCAATCATGGAAATGCTTCCAGTGATCGAGCTGGAGCGTGTGAAAAGTGCAGTCTGGGGGTCAACTCTTGTACTGCTGAAGGACCGATAACCACGACGACGGTCGACATGAGGTTTGAGCTTTGTGCCACCGTTTGCAGGAACTGCAACCAAGGCACCGGCTGCTGGATTATCGCATAAGGGCCGCGTCCACCACAAAGCCTGCAATCTCAGTGTGAATGTTGCTGAAATTAAACGCACATGCACATACCGCACCAGACGTTGCAGCTGATACTTGCCGTGCCTGCCGATTGAAACACCAGTTCTGCGGCAGCGCAGCAGGGCAGTCACCCTGTGCACGTCCAGTCTTGGAAGTTGCAGACGCTGCAGACGCCGCAGGTGCACTAAAAGGGACGTAACATCTCGTGACCAGTCGGGCTTGCTCACTCAGTTGAGTCGCAGTCAGCATGGCCAATGCCTGGAACTTCCCAACAACAGCTCCCAACCTACTGCCAAGTGCCTCCATGTCTCTCAATGGGTCTGGCGCTTACCAAATATCACAACACTGAGAGCACCTCTATTTGTAGCTCAAAAGCAGCACCCGCTGGTATCTCCTGATTGCCCTTCACATACCCGAGCTCTGGCTTGTCAACATATACAGTACGCTACAGGAAATAGCAGACATGCAGCAACAAAGCAGGCTCATTGGCCCTCTGTTTGCATGCTGCTCCCCCATGACATCAAGCACGGCATACACCACCACAGAGGCAGATCGAGCCACTCTGGCACGATGCATATTCTTTGGGGCTTTCAGCAGTGACGCTAACGGGTTTCTGACATCCGTGGTTTGCTTGCGCATGCGCGATACTGCTTGACGACAATGTAACTACCCACGGCAGTTCAGTGCAATGCATCATACAAATGTCCAGCTTACCCTGCCTCCCTGCTTCATCCCTATCACAGCTGAAGATAAGGCAGGTGGAGGCTTGGGCCCTGAACCTCCTGCAAACAAGCCTCCTGCTGTGTCACCCGCCTTCTTCGTTATCACGTTGATTGACTCACCAGCTACAAACTCAAAAGGCTGCAGGCAGCAGGAAAACCAGCCACATGCACAGACCAATTGTTGTACTTGGCCAACGTGTTGGCTTTGTCTTAGGCACTACTTGCACAAATACACAAACCATAGCAGTGCACAATAGATTGCACCATAGAGCCACGATAAAAAATGACAATGTGAGCACACAGGCATACGAATATCACACTACTGCACCTCTGGCTACCCTGACACTTAACAGCCACTTTTGACCATATGCAACAGCTACCAACACTAACGCTGCGGACCTGGCCCTGTGTACTATGTGCTAATGTCATGGTGGGCACACGCCTACTAAGCAGCACTCTCACCTCAGCAATTGTCCGGTTGCCTCCGAGTGTGCGGGCATATCTGCTAGAAACGGCATCAATCCCCCGAAACTTGCAATCAAAGTGCACCTGCAAACCAAATGACAGTCAATGCCATTGAAGGGTTCATGCATACATGGCGGCCATCCCAACACGTCCCTCTGCTGGCCAGCTGTGGTCAACAGCATCCCAGACGGCATTGCTTTGGGGAGCTGAAACCGGCTGGCTGCAGAAGATAGTGTGCTCAATAGACCAAAGCAACAGCCACGGCCTGGGCACCAGGTACTGCAGCTGCCAATGATGGTGCAGCATGTGACTAGCACCATAGATGAGCAGGTGCTGAGCCCAATTAGCCACACGCATGAACCTCCATAGTCATTGACACTGCACCAAAGAGGTAAGCTGCAACGCGGCTCGGATATGAAGAGGCTGCCATTCCCATAACTTGATTGGCAGCAGATGCTGCTGCATGGCTTGCATTGGTGGAAGTTCATAAACTGTTGCTGCTGCACATGCTATAGCTGCCACAGCAAGATAGCACATGACGTGGGCTTCCCACTGCTGCCCACTCAGAGCTGTTGAAACTTGCTGCTGACAATGCCATACCGCAATCAGTAGCTCAGCCGTCTGTCCCAGAAAGCCTTACCGTTACTTTGTCCCCTTGCTTGATCTCCTTGCCTCGGCCTTCCTCATTATCATAGTATTTTAGTCCATCAACATCTGCAAACAGTGCAGGCAGTCCATTGGAGCTTCGCCTCTGCAGGATGCTGCTGCACAGGCTGTGCAAGAGCTGTGCAGGAGCAAAACTACTGCTGGAAATTGGTGCCATTTCTGAAGGTTGGTGCCACTGCTTCAATTATCACTCAAAGACTTACTTTATTCCGTCTCACCTGACACTGTGTATTCATCAAGAGATATCTTCCGTTTCTTGAGCTCCTTCTTGAACCTGTGGACAAAGGGCAAAGCTGCTGTCTTTCTGTAGTCCCAACCAGACAACCGGTTTGCTGCTGCAAAGGATAGTCTACTAAGAATATCCACACACCCGGCGCTGGCTGGCAATGGAAGCAGAGCTGGTATTGCGATGCCCAATGCGATTCCCTTCAGGACATCTCTTCTGTCTACAGCTGCTGAGGGCCCTGAAGTAAGGCTGCTGGCGCATACGACTGTCGAGCATCTTTGGTGTGTTTGAATGCGTGGCTTTTGTGTGGTGAAGCACCTCTGATGATTCGAAAGCGACCTCATGGTATTATACGCACTGTATGAGCAGACTGGCGCCGAAGCTTTGGAGCGTCACCGAGCACAGTGTGTTTACATCGGTACTCTACGATAGATGATGGACCCTGTGATACACTGGAACCACTGCTGGAACCCAGTTTGTACCTGCATAAAGCCCTCCGCTCATTACGGGCCGGCCGCGTCCACATGCCCAGGGCACACAGGGTACAATGTTAGCGAAGTTTGCACTTGGTTTGCAGCTTTGCAAATTACGCTTTCAAAGGTACCAGCACTGTTGGTCCCTGAAACAAATCTGACTGATTCAAAGTTCCTTGTGCAGCTGTAACAATTAAACATGCAGCGCTTGACGCCTTCAAGCAGTTTCAGAAGGAGCATACGGCGTGGTGAGTGCCCCGTGATAGCCGCGCGACAAGCGGGCTTGTTTACTGTAGTGCTGTTGGTGCAGGCATTCACCAGCACTTACAGGCACCTACTGCTCCTGAGGCCACAGTCCCATCAGCGGCACCTTCTCACAAGACTTACATTTGCACACCTTTTATCAAGCTGTGGATGAATAGCTACTCTGAGCAGTTGACACGTAGCAAGCAGCAGCAAGCAAGTTGCAGGTTGAACCAACCGCATGATTTTGTGCAGGTGCTGTTATCACTGCCTTGATAGCAGACAACCATAGCAGTAAGCTGGCAGTTAAGATGGCTAGAGCCCTCTTGGGACCCAGAGATACTTTGCAGTTGGTTACGGTAGTCATGAATGAGGAGGCTATCAACTATGGCAATGACCTCTTGGCAGCATATCTGAAAGAGCCTAGCAACGCCACCACCACACCAGTGGTAAGCCCTTGGCCCGTAAAGCTACCTTCTGAATGCCATGAGATCAGCTGCTGTCTCCAGCAGCATATGTCCTAGAGCTCCGCAGGAACAGTGCTGGCCAGATAACAGCGCAACAGTTTGTGCACAGTTACCAGCTACATCAGCCACTGATATTGCTCAGTAACAGACAGCTACATCAGCTACTTCTATTGTTCAGTAAATGTGCAAGAGACAACAACCATGTTGACTGGAAGGCACCTATCCGTGCACAGGGCCTGCAGCCGGCAAAACCTGCTGCTCAGCCGCACGCCATTGTGACCGCAAATGCTGCAATGCTGCCCTGCGCGTAAGCTTCAGATTCACATGCACTGACAGTATTGCAGGTGCTCGTCAAAGGCGATGATGGCATGGTAGAAGTCATCAGCGAGTATGTGACGTCAAGTGCTACAGACCTTCTAGTCCTGGGGTCTCAGAACCTGTGTGTAGCGGGTATGCTCCAGCTGCTGTGGCCTGCAGGACAGTCAGACCCACAGTCACACAGTGTTGGCAATGTGGTGTATGGCCTCCGGTGTTCACCACACAGCAGTCAGCCTGACTGAACATCAGTGACCGACTGCTGTGTGGTGAACATTGGAAGCCATGCACCTGTGATTGCTGGTGGCCATACGCCTCAGTGGCTGACTGCTGTGCGTGAACACCGGAGGCTTCCAGAACAAGGCCAGTAGTTGTGAGCCACCAATGGATGTTGAGTAGCAGCAGTGCTTACGTATGCATGCTCAGCAGGGTATTGCCTCACACACTGGCCAGTTGAAGCATGGAACAAAGAGACTTGTGAGTGCCAGCGTCTGCCAGGTTATGCCATCAGTCAAGTCACAGCTTGCAATGCCTGCAGGAACTCGTGACAACCCCATGCCAGCCTCTGGCTCATTCGCTTTGCGGGTGCTCAAGCAGATGCGCCACTGTCCAGTGCTGCTTGTGAAGGCAAACAGCAAAGGGCCGTATCTCAGGAGTGACAATGGGGGCATGGGTAAGCCGGTGGTGACGCTGCAGAGCAGCCGCTGCATTGGGCCAGTGATGAGATTTCTCTGCAGCAGATGTGACTGCACCACAGGTTGTGACTGCGTTGCGAGGTTTAGTGGCTATTGTCAGCGACTGGCATGGATCGATGTGGAAGCTGTAACAGCGAATCAGCAGCAGCAGCTGTACAGCAGGCCATGCCCGCTGCGGTCATCACCATTAGCAGCTATCAGACGGCACAGCCAGCCACTTCGCTTCTGAGCAGCAGTCCTTTGATCTGTGCTACAGTATTGGCTGTGAGCAACTCCAGCAGACCAGGCACATAAACTTCAGTGTTTTATGGACTGACGAGTATGACAGAGCTTCTATTCGGCACAACCAGCAGGGATGTTATCACGGTAGTATAGTACTTTGCTACTATCAGAGGCTTTGCAGCACTGCGGATGGCAGCGCTTGTTAGTGGCAGCTATTGCAGCTGAGGGCATTTGACTGCTTGTGCTGACCTGCCTTCAGGTTTGAAGGTGATGGTTGACTGCCAAGCCAACAGCCGGCACATGATTGGCTGGTTGACTGACCGGCTAGATGCAGATAAGGATGCTTTGTTTCTGGCAGTAGCAAAAGCACACGACCCAGGCACTGGAGCGGTAAGTGGTCGCTGGCAGTTGGCAGTTGGCAGTAATACGCAGCATGGCGTTTGCAAGTTGCTTAGCTGGACAAGCCAGCAGCCAAAGTAGCCAGATGTTCAGCATTGGACTGAGCCACTTACAGTCCACGATGGACTGGACGACTTGCGGTTGTAATGGTCAGCAGAGTGATGACCACGCTAAGCTGCTGCACCAGCCGCTGGTCTACAAGATCGTATCAGCATCGCTGCTTCATAAGCATGCGGCTCGACAGTCCAGCCCACTGAGGCCCAGTAGTGCTGTTACTGCTGTGATGATCATGCAGGTCAAGGAAGCCACGAATCGGATGCTCACCAACTTCAGCGTGCAGGCGTCGGTGAATGATTTTTTCACCGCACAGCGCATATTCAAGGAATCAGGCACAAAGGCGCTGCCACAAGTGAGCTAGGGGCCTGCCAGTTCATCTGCTCAACCAGTGTGTCGCTGCTGCAGCCTACTGTGGTGCCTTTGCGCCACAGGCGGTGCCTTTGCGCCACAGGCCATGTGCTGGGTGTCTATCACCTACTGTTAACGCCTGGCAAGACTCTACTGTTGTACCAATTCTTGGCTATTGCCTTCAAGCGACCTTCTTGCCAAGCTGTCGCAGCAAATGCGCAGACACCTCACAAGTAGCAGGGCAGGCGCCGCCATGCACCTCGCTGCAGGATGAACAGTCTGCACCTTTATGATGTCATCATTACAAGACTTTGTCAACTGCCTTTGCTCCATGCTTTGTTCTGTGCCAGGCTGTAGAAGCAGATGCCATAGACATCCTTGCAGTTCAAGCACCAGAATGTAAGCTACTGCCTGATGACTTGATCGAGCTCATCAGCAGTGTAAAATGCAGTTTGCTGATGTATCATCACAAGGAAGACACAAAGTCACCGCTTTCAGGGTCGTCATTCAGGCTGGCAGCTAATGCCAGTTTGACATCTGTTGCTGAGGGCACGCAGGCTGTGTGATGGTGTATACTGGGTTTACCGCATCTAACACAAGCTGCATGCTTCACTTGCGGCTGAATGATCCTTGTGTGCTGGTGTTCATTGGTTTGTAAGCAGATGCTTTGGGTTGGTCAATGGTGCTTGACCTTGCTGAAAACACTTTTGAGGTCTCTTGCCCACCTTGCGCGTGTTGGAGAATGGGGCACCGGGCTAACAGTCACACTGACATTGTCGAACATAAGGGGGCTTTCCCTGCTGAAGCTGTACATGCAAGCGAAACTTTTCGGCGCTTTCGGAATCAACCGTGTGACCCAACTGCTATGATCAACCCCTTCCCGCCCCCTTTCCCGCCACCACTGGCAGGGGTGCATCCTGCTGTGATTGGAGCGGAAGCAGGGTTGCTCAGAGCAACGCATACCTGTGCATTCCACCAACATATGCCGATGGCTTGCCCTAGGTGGGCTGCTGCGCGTTCTCGTGACTCACGAGTCAAGTTGCCTGACGGTGGGTCACGGTATGCATGATGCTCTGTGAACCGCCATAGGCTGGAACGAGAGCAGGGTTGCAAGCACAGTAACTGCCAGATCCACAGACCTGTGTGCATGGTGGAGTAACCTGAGAAATCTGTGCTGAGCAACAGCAACCCTTTCTTGCAGACTGCTTCTGCTGCTGTCACAGCGGCTGGATGGGCTGCCATGCCGTTCATTCTGAGCATTCGCCTGCAGCGACTTACTCTCTGAGTTTGAGTGCTGCCCATCCAACTGCTGCTGATGATGCAGCAGATTCTCAGTTACACAGGAGACCAGCCAAATCCACACTGCCTTTGAGAGACACAACTACGACCCAAGGGTCACTTGGACCGCTCGCACACAAAGCAGAACACAACACGTGGCTGTGACTAGCAGTGTTGCCCAAGATACCATGCGGAGGTGATCTAGATTCCCTGCAGGAACCTCCCACAGCAACTGCTGCTCTTGTTCTTGTACACCCTCCTTGCGCTCTCCAACAGCAGCATCACCTTTCGTATCATCAGTATCATCAGATTGTTGCTGCCTGTTTTGCGCTGATGATGATGAAGCGTGCAGGACATGTAAGTCACCGTGTCTGGACCGGCAGTCTACCAACAGAGAGGGCTCTGGCAGCACCATACCCACTTGCCCTGCAAGCAGTTCAAGGCAGCAGTGACAAGTTCTAGAAGTATCTTTGCAGGGATGGTGGAAGGACCTTGGACCGATGGCTCTCAGTGGCATGTAACCCATGTAAGTGAGCAAGTTCTGCCTCTGGGTGTCAGCTGCATATGCAGCATGGGATGCTGCTGCTGCTGAAGCAGAGGCACGACCTTACTGTTCCAATGCATTCCAACTGCTGTAGTAGATGTGACTGCTGTACAAGATGTGACAAGCTGTACACTTGTTGACTGTTTTGCAGAACTGGCAATTGAGCATCACCTGTTGCAAGTGCATGCCAGCCTTGGTAGTCAAAGCTCACTGGCTCTGGGTACTTGGCATGCAGAGGTATTGACAGCAATGCTGCTGGTGATTCAGGTTGTTGTAGACTGAGGTTGAAGTGTACGAGCAGTGCTGTGGGCTGGCAGGCTGGTGCAGGCCTGCGAAGGGCAGCAGATCAGCTCTTTCTTGCAACAGGTGTATACCAGACTGTGAACCTTCCATACCAGAACAGCATGGATGGCTGCTGTATCAGGCATTCATACAATGAGTCTCATATGCTTGAGAGTGCTGTGATCACAGTCCACATGCGCTAGTTGGAAGGTGCACAGCAGGAAGAGCACTGGCTTGGACAAAAGCTGTCGAGCACACTTACAGTTCCAAGTCAACAGGCCCGAGAAGCTGAAAGGCGAATGCACTGCTTGTTGGTGCTGCAGCGGGGCCGGTAGCAGCCCGTGAGATATCCTCCAGTTGATATGGGTCCGCATATAAGCTGCTAGGCAGATACTGCAGCAGCGCCAACTTGCATTCCCTGAGCTCTTGGGCAACCAACGCTGTGTATTGCACATTGTAGCTGACTGTTCTATGAAAGCCAGAACCCAGTATCTGCCGATCTACGGTGAACTTGCTGTGCCAGGTGTCTGTGCTGTGTGCTAGCTGGGCAGCTGACACTCCCAGCGCGGCAGCAAGCTCATCCTGCAGGCCGCTGTTGAGTTGCAAGCCGCAGACGTGTGGCACAGCAATGCTGATAATTGCGGATAACACAAACCACTTGAACAGCATGGATCAGCAGCAGGTCTGGCCGCTTGCTAGCTGTTCAATGGACCACTGTGTGGTATCGGGCATAGAGGATTTTCAGAAAATGCACATGCTTACAACTCCTGTATTACCCGAAAAGGCACGACATCAGCACATGAGCATATCAAACAAGGGGCTATGCAGGCCTGTTGCGACAGCAAGTCAAAGCCCTTCAAACAAGGCTGTGGATTTCTCCACTGCACTTGACAGCTGGCTTTCTGCGAAACAGCAAGTGCTGGCAACAGCGTTTGAACAGAACCGCCATAATGGTACTGCCACCCGGTCCGACACTCGCCTAAGTGACCTTTCAGCCGCGGCCACGAGCGGTCAACATTAATTGTGTGTTCTGGAGCCGTACAGCAGCTCGTATCCCTCATATCCCTCATAGAAACCAGCATGGATGCATTCTTCCACCCTCAGGTCCAGGACGCTGTTCTGAAGCACCCTGTGTTCCTATCGGACCGGCGATTAGTCTGCGCCCTTCTGAGTGCATCTAGGTCCCTCAGGGCGTCAGTCACTGCTGCATGCGCTGGCTTGGTTTCTGTCCATCTGACGTGCACGGAGGAGCAGCAGCAGAAACCTCTGCTATTTGCAGCATGGCTTAGGAAGCATGCGTGCCTTGTACGTACGCTTCACCTAGGTCTCAGCTTGAGGAATGGCTACTTAGTATATGGCTTCAGCTGGCAGCAGGCTGTAGCAGCTATAGCGTCGGCATTAACTGATGCAGCAGCGGATGGTCATCTGCAGCTCCAGCACTGTAACATCAGCAGTGTCAAGGCCTCGGCTGCAATACTAGCAGCTCTACCCGCAACGCTGACATCGCTTAGCTGCTGGCTCGAGTACAGCGGGTCGGAGCTTGCCAGAGTTGTGCAACTATCAGCTTTGCACACATTAGAGCTCGACTACACAGCAGGTTATGCCAGCGTGGACCTTCAGTTACCACAGCAGCTGCAATTACCACAGCAGCTGCAGGAACACACTTCCTTACAGCCCTTGTCAGCACTTCGGCAGCTGACATCTTTACGTCTGCAGTCCATCCATCCTGCGCACTTGCAGCATCTGCCAGGTCAGCTCCGAGAGCTATCGGCAGATGTCAGGGGCTCACCATTGGTGGGTGAAGCAAAGCAGTACCTCCAGCTACAGCACCTAACTGCACTAATAAAGTTGGAAAGCAGAGCAGGCCCAAAGGCACACAAGGTGTGTGATGGGGATCAGTTGCCAGGTCATCTTCAGGTGCTCATCTGGCCAGATTTGGATGGCACCTTGGATCCACTGCTGCAGCTCAAGGTGCTGCGGCACCTGCACCTGCGCCACTGCTGGGCAGCACCCGCGGAGCAGCTGCATCGGTTGAGCAGTTTGAAGAATCTGACAGACATACAACTGTCATACAACCATGGCAGAGCACTTGAGGGGCTGGCTGCAGGGTTAGCAGGGGCTTCTGTACCAGGACTGTCTGGCTTGAGGGCCCTTACTATTGATCTCATGCATAGGGGATGGGGTTGTGGTTTGGTTTCAGCAGGAGGCACGGGGGCTGGGTGTGTCCCTGCAGCGCTGGTGCAGAACCTCACAAAGTTACAGGGGTTGAGTAGCTTAGTCATCAGAGGTGCTAAACCCCGTCAGGAGTCCTGGACCCGGCATGAAAGCAGCTGCTGGACTGTGCTAGATGCATCTCCAGAACAGCTTGCCTCTGTCATAACACACCTCACATCTCTTCACCACTTGGAGTTGCAGGGGTTTGACAGTCTAACAGAGGCATTTGAGTCGCTGGCTGAGTCGCTGGCTGAGGCAGCGGTTGCTGGCATAGCTAACGCCTTCAGCTCTGCGTTTGGGTTTTCAGAGGAAAGGAAGCAGCAACTGGTAAAAAGAGTGGCTGATGCTTTAAAACCGTCATCCACTGAGCTGCCATCATGCCCTGAGCTGCCAGGGTTGTCTGATTTTGTAAAGGCTGTCACAACCCCATCACTGTTGCGTTCTGTCTCCGTGGGACTGCCTTTGCACCTCAGTAGCAAGCATGTGTTGGAGCTGGCTGCCGCAAAGCACCTGACCCATCTTGAATTGAGCAATTTGGGTTATCAGGCCCTGCAGACTTGGTTGACGGTCACAAGCAGGAAACGCTCAACACTTTGATGGTCTCCATTTATATCTATCAGGCTTTGAGGCAACTCAGCATTCGATCATTTACCTGGTGAGGCATGTTTTGTTGTTTCAGCTGTATCTATCTTATGTTGCCTTGTTGTTTAAACAGCATGCCTTGTGCTCTCGCTTTGTTTTTATTGTGACGTTTGCGTGCTCCTTTCCTTATCAAGGCTTCCCTTTCCTGGGCCTAGTTGGACTTATTGGATCAGTTCATGTTTTGCAAGAATTTGTACTTGAGTCGTTCAACTTCTGAACTTCAAGGCACTGTACTTGAGTCAGAGTATGTGGCACTGGCACATGCCAGGTTCAATGACGTGCACGTTATTCTCTTGGGTGCTAGCTTTTCAACTGTTATTTGTGTGTGGGCTTGGCGTTGGCAGCCTGGTCCTGGTCCCGGTAGCTGACCATCCAACAGTCTGGCAACAACTTATGTGAATTTGGGGGTTTAGCCTCGAGCAACATAGAATGTCAAGCCGCTTGAACCTGCTGTAACACATGCAAGGTAACAAGTGTTTGCCACTAGCCTTTTACTACAGAACAGCATCACTACGATACAGCTTGTAAAAGTGTGACATGTGCATTGCAGTACCATTAAAGGCCTTGTCATATTCCGGAGTATGGCTCATGCAACATAGCCTTGATTTGACGGTCTGCTTGCTGCCACGACCAAGCTCACGTCATTTGCTAGTGGGCAGTGTGGGCTACTTTTCTGCCCTGATCTGCTGCGATTTAGGATTGGTGATTCGGAAGTCTTGAGTTTTGCGACCTGTTTGAATTGGCAGTTAGTGACATTACTGTCTGTACAGCTTCTGCGCATGTTCTGCTGTTTGAACGGTGAATTCATGCGCACTGTGGTGTAATATTGATGTAGTCGATAAGGTGTAAGTTGTTGACCCATTGAAGCCTCCTGACCGTGTTTCAGGCCTAATAGTGCACGCGGTAGGCATGCCCAGGCTGCCTTCTCACGTTGCTCCCTTCCCTGTGCCTGAGCAAGATGACATCACACTTGTAGAAACCGGCTGTAGGCTAGGTTGGTTTGAGGCTGCAAAGCTTACGCAGCGGCACGCAACGATCAGCAGGGGCTCACGCACTTGTTGCTCGTTGCAGTGGGCCTGCACGACCATGGGAGGACCGGATGTGCGGTAAGAGCAAGTCAGCTGACTACTTTGCTCCCAGAGCTTTCAGTGTCCTCCCCTGATCTGGTGTTGAACCTGTTCTGCTGTTCTGCAGAGGGGACTGACCCTACCCAGCATAAAAGTAGACTTACGCGCGGTTGATCAAGCGCTGGAGCAGCAAGTGCCGGTCATTGAAGTTCCTGGACAGTTGTTAGCTGGTAAGGCGCCGCAAGCAGCGGTATACGGAGGATTTCATACCAGCAATAGCGACTCTTCAGTTGTGCTCTGTTGGTGCCGTTGATGTGAGTGCATCTGCGTTTCCTGGAAGTTAGCAACCCACTCAGGTGCTTGAACTGCAGGCAAGAGCTCAGATGCCGGATCAGCAGGCCAAGCAACATCTGGGTGAGCGACCGACAGATGAAAGAGACCCCTATGGTGTAAGAAAGCAGTACTGTAAGAGCCTGCATGCACCTGATGTCCCTGCGTATCCTGCTACACCACGAGACACCAGTTGGCTGGTAGGAGCCAGCATGGTTTCAACGGCCAGTTGGCTGGTAGCAGCCATGCTAGTGATGGATGCAGACACCATTCGGTAATGCTGGGGCCCTACACAGTCGGAGCTTGGTGCATCTGCTTCTGTCCCACCACGCTGCAGGGTCAGCACCAACGCAGCCCTCGAAGCTCTGAAGGCTTCTGCACGGTTTTTGCTGGCGAGGTAGGTACCGTGTGCAGCATTGGGGATTTCGACTAGCAGTCTCCTGACATGTTACAGCAGCCACCTGCCCACAGGCACTTGCCCTAGCAGTGGCAAGCTACAAGGGATACCCTTCACAAAGGATTGTGATGTGCAAGGATTGTAACGTCTAAGGTGCTTTATTTTTTTGTGCTATAGCTGTAACATGAAACCATGAAAAAGCTGTGAAAACAAAGCAAGCAGGCTGTGAAGGGCCTTGCTGTGTGTCAGCAGCACCATTGCTTGCATGTCCAGTTCACAGCCAGCTACAGGAAGGTCCACGGCAACGCAGTGATACAGTATGACTGACAACATCACCTGTATGGTTGCAGGATAGGGTACCCCAATCTCCTGCAGCCAGATACAGAGCAGCAGTCCCCCAGCCTGATTGCCTGGCACTGCAACAAGCAAACAATCGCTGTAGGCCACAGCAGCAGTGGAGCTGTCCTGCTGTATGACTGTGCTGATGCTGTCGGAGCCGACACCCTGGATAAGGCGCAGCAAGTATTGACGCACCAACTGCAACAACAGGTGGGTCCTCTTAGCGCTGCAACATAGCATGCCAGCATATGC
>NSMO01014333.1:26109-59668 GCA_002588565.1 Coelastrella sp. UTEX B 3026 | reverse complement strand
AAGGTGTGATTGTGACATAACAGGAGTTTAGACGGTGGAAGCCTTGTGCCCGCAGGATCTGTATCGCAGACAGTTCCTCCAACATTGCGGGGCTTGCATTAGCCAATGCAGTAACTCAGTCCCATGTAAGTGAGACCGAGCGAGGAGTGTTATGCAGCCTGTCTAGTGGTCGCCTGGTCGCCTGTTGTTGTGTGACAATCAAGGACATAAACATGTGGCCCACTGGCAGCTGGCGCTGATTGAAAGATGTGCGTGTAGCTGGCTTTGCTGCTGCTGCTGCATTGTCATTGCCAGCTGTTGCTGGTTCTGAATGTACTGCTGCAGCAGCATCTGCTGCTGTGCTGCCAGCTGCTGTGGACAGGAACCACAATCTCCGTTGGAAGCACCACTGCATTACTGGTACCTGGCACATGTTAAGTGCTGCAGTTGTCAATGAGTGAGATGGAAGGGTGGAGGTTTGGGCGTTGAAGAGTCAAAATTGGGCTGATGGTGCTGCACGCTGTGAAGCGCCACTTGTGTCAACACATCGGCTCTTGTCACAACAGCCACAGCGATTGTTGCGTAGCCATAGCCCAACTTTCTTCATAGTGGTTACTGAAGAAATCCGCTTTGTTCAGTAATATCAAGACCTCGGCTTCGATCACTGAACAGAAGGTATTGTTGAATGTTTTGTTTGCCTCAAAAACCTATGCATTACGGGCTGGTCGGCATCTATGCTTCCAGCGGTCTTCTTCACATCCTGGGGCCAGCTCAGCGGCAGAAGGCACACTGCTTATCATCAGAACCTGGCGATGAGTTGACGTCGTTTCTGAAATGTAGCCCGTCAAGCATCCATACCCGCGCGATGGAGTCGCGCTTTACATGCCACCTCAATGCCCAGGTGTCAGAGCACAGCAGTAGCTGCCAAGCTGAGCCGTGCCTTGTACTGTTGCAAGCACACCTAGTGCAGCAGCATCATTCACACGTTCCTAGCCAACGTCACCGGCCTCGCCTGGTGCGCGATCAATGCGTTTATCGCGATACCCGTGCCGTTTGTGATTGCAGGTGCTGTCCGCCTTCAGCAGCACATCTGCCAGCACAGTGGCAAATCAGCGTAAACACAGCGGCTACCCACTCGAAGGCCTTAGGCACTTACTCCAGCATAGAAGCAGCATTACGCACAACATAAGACACCAGCACAAGACCACCATTTCACAGCTACCCGGGTCAGCCGGACAATCATGCGCAACTGCTACTGGGGCTGGGAGACGCGGGGCAATCGGATAGCCTGGTGTCTAGTTGTCACCTTCGTGCTATTAGGAGCTGCCTTCTGGATACCTGGCGTCGTCGGGTTCAAGAGATGTGTCACCAGCTACAGCACATGCAGGTGTAAAGCAACAGCAGGTGTGGCAAGCCTTGCAATTGCAGTAGTTTGGAACCAAGCGTGTGGATAGCCAAGCTGCTTACTGTGTTGTTCTTGCAACCTGGCAGCTGACTTCTTTGCTGCATGACAGCCAGTGCTCCTGGGTAGTTTTGCAGGGGCCAATTGTGCATTGAACATACTGGTCGCTCCAATTGTCATCCGTCAAAGATGTGCCGTGGTTACTAGCTGGCTGTCGATCAATTCATGCTGCTGTTTCTGCAGATGGTTGGGTGTGTCTCAACCCAGCAATCCCCAGCGAAACGGCCCGCTTTGAGGAGTGTAAGGCACAGCATACAGAATGTCTCAGGCGCCCAGTAGCAGTGTGGGGAGTTGGCTGGTTCTTCCTCGTGATCTGCAGCTGGATACCCTGCTGCTACTTCTGCTGCTGCTCAACCAACCCCAAGGGCAGCAGCAGCAACGCCTACACCCCGGGAGTCCAGGTAGGACATGCAATGCGCAGCAGACATGTGCACCACCTGCTTAACAAGTTGCTGCACTGTTAACACTGGCATACCAAAACAGCCAGCAGACCAAGAAGCACTAAGCAGTACTAATGATTGCTGCACTGTCACTGCACTTACATTCATTATATTTCAGTAACTTTTGACTGGTGGCACCCTGCTGAGTATGGTCGTTCCTTCCTCCGCATGTAGTGTGGTGGTTGCTGGCCTGCTTGCCAGGCAGCCAGTTGTTCAACCCTTCTGCCCGTGATTGTGTTATGTTTATGCAGATGGGCGCGATGCCGGCCCAGCCCTACAGTCCATATGCCGGGCCCCCAGTTGCTGCCTTCCCTGGTAGCTACCCACAAGCTGCACAGCCAACAGCAGCAGCAACAGCATATCAGCCAGCTTACCCCACATACACACAGAACCCATATGACAGCAATGTACCAGTACACAGATATTAGCACTGCTCGCCAAGCCCTGAAATTCACAAAGCACGAGCGCCATCAAAGGCAACAGACGATTGGTATATCGCCATAAACTAGCACTGTGTACACTGCTAGTGCTTGACAGTCAAGCAGTTTGGTGCAGCATCACTAGTGCATCTACCAGGCTCAACAGCTTGATGGGTTTGACGCGGGTCTGATGTTCTCCTGTTCATGCCATGGAAACGGTTTCCAGCAGCAGGTGCTTCAGATGCAAGGTTGTGGGTCAGAGGTTTCATACATTGTGTTCAAGCAAGGCATGTGGCACCGAATGTGTCACCGAATGGCACTGGTGTCTTCAGCTATAGCTTGCCTGGTGCCTCGGCTGTCGGCATTTAGTTGATGTGTGGTGTTATATGTGGTGCTCACAGCATTGCAATTTTTGGTTCAGGAACTCTGCTGGGGCACTGGTTGCCAGGCCAGCTGTCACTTCCGGAAGTTTGGGAGGAGTATCCATGTCAACTTAGGGCTTTTGGCCGGAATTAGCCTTGCATGTTGTTAAGGCCCCCTCTGGATCCAATGTGCTTGATATGGCTGTAGAAGTAACGGAGCGAATTCAACAAGATAGATGCGCTGGCAAAGCTGCAGTGCCATGCATGGCTGTACAGGCAAGTGGTCACACCACCACAGCAGAACCCTGCTTGGGTTACACCCGCATCAACCCAGCAGGCTCGGCACATGCTGTGACAGGTCATATGTAAAGCTCTCAATAAGGGGCTCGTGCACAAAGCGTTCCAGCAGAAAGACACAGTACAGCTGCGTGACCAAACAACCCAAGCGCTCTTCAACTTGCACGTGGCCTTAATCTGTCTGCGTATTTGAGAGCATGTGTGAGTGCCGGACACATTGCTGAAGGTGTGAACATGATTCTTAAACGTGGCCACAGCTCGCATGTTGCGTCCAGACCTCCACGATGCGAAGTAGCGAACTATCATTCCAGACTTTACGGGCACAACAGTACTAGACTTGCACCGCGAACATTATGTAGGGTGTCACAGCAGTTGTTGCAGCTGGAGAAAGCTGTGCTGGCGGACATGCCAACAGAGCAGGTTATCCATCTGCTGAGGAGGCACGGTGAGCTGCTCAACGCATCTCTGGGCCATGAACGCATCACATTGGCATACTTGTAAAATTCAAATTGATGTAGACGTATGTAAGTGCCTCCATGTTGTCCACAAGCACACCGTAGTCACGGGGCAGTCTGCCAGCAGGGTGCAACAGTTCTCATAAAAGACCAAATGCCGTTCTCGTCGAACTGAAATGATAGACCGGCTGACGAGCCGTTACAGCCGTTTCAAACACATTCAATATGGTGCTTGCAACCTCAGTTACGCTTTCGGTGCAAAGTCTTGTGGCAGAATAGTCCTGGCAGCAGAAACATCACTTATTTGGTCTACAGCCCCCCCCCCTCGCAGCTATACACTCGCATTGTGGCTATACGTGTATCCACGATAGTTTTTATGTACTGCTTTGATGCAGGTGTTGATGTGCATACAGATGCGCAGGATTTGCAACAACAGCAACCCGCACGGCACCAGCAGCGACCACCACTGCAGGCAGGCAGTAGTCCAGACACGGCGGATCCTGTCCAGCAGCCGCAGCAGCACAACCACACGGTTCAGCTTCCGCAGAAGACAGGCCAGTGCACCCACCAGCAGCAGCTAGTCAACGAGGTATCACACAGATCTAGCCGAGTTGCTGCAGCAGCGGCCAAGCGGTCACTGCTGCTGTCAAAACTCGCTGCAGCACGGGTAGCTGCACGCGCCAAGATTGTGCGGCTGCCTCTGAGGTTGACTCTAGCAGGACGGGCTGGCAGTAGGAGATATCTGACAGTACCAGTTGATGTAGAAGGTGTGGGGCGGTTTTGAGCTGTTTTGAGCTTATCTCAAGCATGAGAGGAGCATCGGTTAGGACCATATCAGAGGCCAGCGTGTAGGCATGTGATGCTGGGCATCCAAATCTGCAACCATCACGCAGTTGCTCGGTGGTATCTGCCAGAAATGCAAGCCAGCTTCCTGCATCAGTTCTTAGGTACTGGCCTCACACTGGCGGGCATGCATGTGGTGTTCCTTTACAGCTTATCAATAGATTACATGTGATGTTGTCCTATCTGCGAGTGATGTAGAGTTGTATCGTGGCCGGGTTCATGTTGCAGGCGTGGGGTTTGTAGACTTCCTGTTAGACAGCAGTACCTTTTACGCCCGCATCACTCCGGGATTCAGGAACAAGCTGGGCTTGGGGCCAGCAGATGGCGTGCCAGTCATCACCGGACCCAAGGTTACAACACCAGCACCAACAAACAGTAGCAGCAGTGCCAGCAATACTGGTAGCCACAGCAACAACAGCAGCAGCAGCAGCAGCAGCAGCGGCAACGGCGACGGGGGAGCCAGCAGCAGTAGCAGTGATACACATGCCAGAAGTGTTGCAAGGCTGAGGATGCGTCAGCGTGTGGAGCTACCGGACTTATGGCTTGGTAAGCATACGTGTTTCAATCAGTGCAGTCAGCGCCAGGACCACCAATGGCAATGGCTCGTGAACAGGAAGCAACCCTTAAAACATAGCACGACGGCGCGCAGCGACTGGATCAAGGGCCACATTGTTCTGGATACAAGTTCCAAACTGATTGCAGCCTTATGTCTCTGCCCAAGTCTTGGCGTATCTGGTTTCTTTACAGTCGAATGGATGTCATGCACGTGATGAGCACCCTACGAGTGCCTTTGCACGATGACGAGCTCTCATTCAGTGTCTAACATCCAGCTCTCATTCAGTGTCTGACATATTGTTACATGCATGTCCCATTGGTTACCACAGGCACTTCCCAACTTCCCAAACAACAAGCGTATGTGTCACCACTCTTGCTGCCACCAACACGTCGGCAACCAATTGGCAGCAGCAACAGCAACAACGTGTCACGCGTCACAACCGCAGTATCATCTGTGGCAGGGTCCCTAGGTGTGCAGGTATTGCGGGCGTTTGAGTTGGATGTTGACGTGGCAGGTAAGTCTTGTAAGGGGTACTAGCATGCGTATGCTCTTGTCAACAAAATCGGACAATGGTCTTGCACGCTTGTGTTTACATGTGGAGTACGCTGTAAACGTCGGCATGGTGACAGTATTATTGTGAACTCGGGCCACTTGCATGCATGCTGCCTGTCATGTCGATCTTGCCTACCATTATCTTTCGAGGTTCGGACATGCATGCTCGTGTAATGCTGTCGTGACAATGGCCTCAGTGGCACATATTCATGCCACGCCTGTTCAGTTTCATCATTGGAGATGCTTACTTATGATGAGTTAAGCCCAACCTCTTTGCATACCTGCTTCATAGTATGGACCACACAAACAATTGGTAGGGAATGTGAAGTCGCCCCGACACACACATTACCCTCCCTCAACTTACGCTAGCGCTCTCTTGAAAGCGCTATGCGGAGCTCATTCATTCATTCACACGAGTGTTACTTTGGTATATGCAGGGAACCAACTCGCTGTACACCCTGTTGGGCATTGTGAGCTTGGGCTCTGTGATGTGACTGGACTGACACCAATTCCTTGCAGATACACTAAAAGTGGGTACAAGCCGGTTGCATGGCTGGCAGATGTTGCGGCTAGTGTTGCATGGCCATGAGTACGCTTGAATCACAATTGAAATTAGATCACAATTGAATCACAATACAGTTTGCTTTTCGTTAGGATCTGGTTTAGTTCATTGTTCTGTGGCCGAAGTTTGCTGACCTTGATTACATCTTGCAGATCATTCAAACTTCCGGACATTGCATCATTTGTAGTAAACAAATACTTCACCTCGCATCAGTGAATACTGTATCACACTTACTATGTAGTACATTGAGCCCGTGAAATCTGTCTCCAGATGTCCTGAGTCTTCAAAGCTGATGTTCAAATCTCCTGTGCTCTCGTGCACAAGCTCACTCACATACACTGCAATATCAATACACCACTGGTGCCAATCCTGCTTGATATGTGTTGGGTATGAGTTTAGTGTCTTTCCACTGGTAAGATCAGACTTATTTTTGTTGTCGTTTTGACTTGCAGGCGGCGCTATAGTTCTACCTGTATCCTTGGCAGACAGTCCGCCATTTACGGGACTGCTAGACCTTTCAGCGACCACTAGCATAATTAACTGGGAGGCAGCTGCACTGTTGGGCATGACTTGCGAGGAGCTACAACAAGAGCAACAACATTGTGAAGGCGGAAACAGCAGCAGCAATGCCCCTGGCCCCTTGACACAGACCGGAAGCATGTATGGGTACTTTGGCAATGTCCAGGTCGTTCCCGACCAGATGTTGCCCAAGCCTTTTCGACCTGGCGACAACATTCCCAACCAACCAACAAGAGCCTCACATATGCTCAATCAGCAAGAAATACAAGCGCACAAGGCATACAATGTTCAAAGTCGCACTGGCAATCCACGCAAGGATGTTGAAATGGGCAACGAGCACCAGTTCAAACCCTTACGTGTGCAACAACACCAGGTTGCTAGCAGCAAGTTACACTTGGTGCTTGGGGCGCGGTTGCCAATGACCAGCAAGGACACTAGCAAGACATCTGCAATCAAGATATCACCGCCTTCCAGGCTTGGCGTCGCAGGGTTGAAGGGCTTAGAAGCTTTGGGAATATCAGGGAAGCCGGCCATGGTCATAGGTGCTGATATTTGGGCTAGGAAAAGAGCAGTGTTGTGCCTAAAGGCCGGGAGGATGTACATTTCATAGCAAGTGATGTCCCATGGGGATTCTGGCGTTAGAATCCATTGGACATGCAGAGCTTAGGTGTGCAACTTGGTACTTACTGTTAGCATTGCTGAGCAGTTTTAGCCTGTGAACGAGGCAAGTAGAGGTAGAGGTGTGAGCGAGGCAAGTAGTACCAGCAGCAACTGTGCAGCAGAAGCAACAGGGCAGCCAAGGAGCTAACCAGTTATCTCTTCTAGAAGAGATGGGTGTTAGGGTAATGCGAGAGTCACAACCTGGTATGCTTAGGTAGCATTGTGTTGGAATAGCCTATTTCAATTGTGTTGAAATAGCCTATTGAATAGGAATATATAGGACTACGCGCAAGGACTTTAAAGAGTTCAAGGCGTATGTTTATGGGCCAAGGGAGTCGAAACCACTGAACCTTTTTATGCCACTCAAGTTACGCTCGTTCAGCAAGTGTTGAGGTCGCGGTTCACCACCTTTCCTTCACTGTGTTGGAAACTATCAATCAGTGCAGTTAACTTCATACAACGTTGTATGAACTGTCTTACATCATTCAACTGTATGCGGAGCTGATGCGCTTGTTGTTCTACAATCGTATGCCGCATACAAAGTGACTTGTGGATGCTCTGTTTATGGCTTGTTCTATGTACCGTTGTATTGTTTGCTTGTGGGTGCCTGTAAAAGTGCCAGTGTACTGCTTGTCATGTTTGTAGATGTGTTTGCTTGTGTGTACGTGCATGCGGGTCACTGCATCCATTTTTGGGCAATTGTGTTGAGTCGTGAAAGTGACTGAGCCATGCAACAGGTCAGATGCGCTGGCAAGAGCTGCGGTGTCATGCGCCCCACTGGGGTTCGTGCGTCTTTGTCTGCGTAATGCAAGTCCTTGCCAAGGTAACTTGCTGATGTCTCTTGTATCACTTGCTTGTCTGTATACACTGTAAGCTACCCACCAGCCATAGTGCTGTGGCCATCGATGGCCGATATCGGCCCCGCGTCATGGGTCGTAGTGTGACCTCATGGGTCGTAGTGTGACCTCATGGGTCGTGGTGTGACCTCATGGGTCGTGGTACCACCGGTGTGACCTCATGGGTCGTGATAAAATGGACAAAAGTACTAAGTATTATTCTACTGGGACGTTGTAGAAAAACTGAAAACGTCCCACGACTCAATTTCTGCAATGGGAATGGGAGTCACGGTTTCAAATAGAAGAAGCAGAAGAATCTGCCCTTTCCGGCCGCAAGGCCTTGGGGTTCAACCACCCGGTGGCTCAGCCACACTGGCACACCAATCTGAGACCACCCTCGGGGGCACTTTCAAGGCAGAAAAGCCGACTCAGTGGGAATGGCAATCAACCAACTCACGCCATGAGATCAGTAAGATCAGTGAATGACAAAGCAGTACTCCAGCGCGCAACATAATGGAGCACAGCAGGCTCTAAACAAAGCTGCCAGGTTCAAAACTGAAACCAGTCTTCACCCGAATTAAAGCAGATTTGTGCTCCTTGAATAGCTGCCACAACAGCTGCACATCTCTGAATGGCTGATGGACAACTTGAAGCAGCCCGATTGTCACACAGGCTGAAGGCCCGCATGCATGCCCATGCACAGGCTTGACCAGGTCACCACCTGCTGCTAATCTATAACAGGTGTACATCTGCTGGGCTTGTGATGAAGCTGCGCTGAGTTGATGACGGTGTGCTGCTGCTGTTGCTGCTGCTGCTTGAACAGACCAAACAGTATGTACACAGTCACGACGAGGCCCTCTCAGACTCTGTAGTTACTGTGTATCTGAGACAAGGCACATCAGGCCATGTTGATGATAGCTTTCAAGCTCCGATCATGCCTAAGCACGAGCTGCTCAGCTGAAGTCTGTTGCTCGTCCTTTGACTTCCCAGTCGCCATAACGCGTTGGCTCTTTGCCACGAGGGCCCATTACTTCACCTACACCAACCAGCAGAACCGGGTTGGTCTTAAATGCTTGATTCAGTCGCAGGTACTATCTGCTGCAGCAACAGATGAAGGAAGCCTGGCACGAGTTCCTGGCTGATAACTGTAATCTGCTTGGCTGCGCCCATGCCGCAGGCAGCATCTGCTTGGCTGCGCTCATGCCGCAGGCAGCATAGAGTCCCAGTAACATCCATGCAGCATGCGTGAAGCATGGGATCCAGTACTCATCAACAGAGCATTATCACGGGATGATGCTTCCACCAGGCACATTACCTGTCTCAGGATTGACGGTATCAACGAGATCCTCGTCTTCCTCATCCTGCTGCTGCTGTTGCTGCTGTCTAGCCTTCTCTAATAAGCTGAACACCTCGTCCTCCGTTTTGCTTTGGAGAGACAGCGTAAATGGGTCCTCTCCAGGTGCTGTGGAATGTACATCACTGCTGAACAAAGCGACATGTTGCAGCCTGCTGCAAGGTCGGATGCTTGTGCGGGACCACCATGTGGACAGGACACGACCCCCTTGACGGAGGGCCATGGCAGAATACAGGATACAGTAACGTATAACAGCAGCTGGTGAAGACGTTCCCGCTCCAACGAGGCAGGTTACCGTGTGGTCACTGCTCAAAGTTGAGATAGCGGTGGGCTGCAGGCGCCAGTGTATCGAATCGAACACTTTTGAATGTTCAGCACTACAGAACAATAGTTAGGCATGGTTGAGTCGACAGACAATCCAGTGAACAGAAAAAGCCTCTTGACATTCCGTGAACATTTTGAACTTCTCACCCTGTACAGTGGTGGAGTTGCTGTCACGAGCTAGCAGAGCATTGAAGCTGTTTGATTGACCCGGTAACTGACAAGTGTCTGTCTTCCAGTGCCATGTTGCTGTTTGTACCGTTGTGTCTACGGCAACTATAGCGCGCGTAGCTACCAAGGATGCAAACGCAATTTCAAACTCCTGTCAGGCGGCGCTCGGGATACAATGTGGTGCCTGCCGGACCCGAAGGTCAGTCAAGCGTATTGTTGCCACTGTACTGTCGCATCGCATATATGCCTGGCCTGTCGTGAGCATGCGCAACCAGCAACCCGGTGGAAAGCGGTTTGGTTTATATGCATTTGTGCAGAGTCTCCGGCCTCAGCCACTCCAGGCTCGGCGCTACTACGGTCTATCCGCTCCACCTTGGGAGGCTGGGTGCAAGGAGAACCAGAGCAGTCAATGACAGGGTCACAAGACATCGATGACAACCAGGCTGCCGAGCGCGCACAGTCTATAGTGCAGGTAAGCTCGCCCCCGTGCTGTGCTTGTCATTTTACTGCTGCTGACGATGGTCCTGGGTTGTTGAACAAGTCTGTGAATGCCTGCAAAGTTGACCTCAGTCAAGATACCGTGTACAGTGCTGCTGAACTCACTGCCACACCACAACGAGAATGCAGGTGTCCAGCGTATGCCTGTCATTCATGAGTGGCTGCTTTGTATCATGTTCTGTAGGTGCTTGAAGGCATGGGGACCTGGGCATTGCAAGCAGCTGCCCTGAACATCTGCCTGCCGAGCAGCAAGTGGCTCAAGCCAGGCCAGATTAGCAGAAACAGCAGCAGAAGCAGCAGTATGTCGCCACCCCGACGCCACCCCATGCATCCGCCCAGCAATGCAAGCAGCAGAACCAGCAGTGAGCGTGACCTGGCAGGCAGGGCAGCCGCACGTGACACACGCAAAAGTGCAGGTAGGCGTGTGTGTCAACCAGGCGTGGTGTTGGTAGCAGGCAGGCACGCAGCTAGCAGCAGAACGGCATGAACTTGTTTGTACAGAATGAACGGGGGCTGTTCCATGTTTAACGCTGTTGTAGGTAACAGTGCTGTATGCAATTGCTGTGTGCAATTGCTGGGACCATACAGAGGCTTGCGAGCAGCCTGGACTGACTCAGGCCTGCACTGAGTGTCTGCAGGCCAGCTAGAGCGTTGCAAGACCCCTACCGCGAATGAGACAGCACATCAATGTCCCACAGCAGATACATCAGTCTCCGATGCAGCAGCTGCAGGCACCAGCAGGGTAGCAGAGCTCACGGCAGCGAATGAGTGTTTGCAGCGGGAGGTCAGCTGCTTGAGAACATCTGTTGGAGCATTGTTTGTGACATGCAGCAACTTGAAGGAGGTGAGAGTGATAGCAGCTAGTCACGAGCAAAATCCTGGTGTGCAGCTTTGCAAGCATGGTCGATCGCCAAACACCGGCTTGCAGTGTTGCATGGTTGCATTATATAGGTACTCATAATCGTCGCTAGTATCTAATGACGACTCCCAACTACTGCAGGAGAACCAGCGTCTGCGTGTTGCTGTTGATGAAAGCAATGAAGAGCTGCTCAGTGATGCATTGGAGCAACTGCTGGGTGAGAAGAACGCCCTGCAGCAAGAGGTTGCCAAGCTCAAACAGCAGAACAAAGCACTTCAGGTGAGCAGGCAGCAGATTGTCAAAGTAACTGAGCCAATGCAACAAGATAGACGTGCTGGCACAGCTGCAGTGCCAGACTGTATTGAGGCGCGGTTCCAGTATTGTATGAGTTATCCCTCTGCAGTGCCTTAGTACTCCCCCCTGGCTATTGTATAGTTGCGTCCAATCATAATCATGCTTGTGGCGGACTCATTTGCTGCGCTCAATCGTTCACTCATCTACTGCACGTTGCCTGCAGGAGCTGCTTGAGTACACAGCTCCAGCCGCAGCACCATCAGCTAGTGAAGGCCAAGCATGGACATCAGCTGCATATGATGGTGGCAGCAGCAGCAACCTGGCAGGCATGGCAGCAGCAACACCAGCAGCAAGCATGTACAGCAACACCTCGTGGGCAGGAGATGCACAGCATGTGCCATCAGCAGCAGCAGCAGCGCAGGATCAGGGCAGCATGTGGCAGGCCCAGCAGCAACAACAGCAGCAGGAGTGGTTCGGGTACTGGCTAGCCACACCAGCAGTAAGTGTAGCAGAGTCTAGTGTAGGTGAACCTGCAGGCAGGCTGTCTCCCACCATGGGCCTGGAGAGTGAGCTGGAAGGTGAGCAGCAGCACATAGACTCGTCACCAGCAGAGCAGTCTGCAGCAGCTGCTGACCTGGCAGGGCTGTCAGAGCCAGTGGTGCAACAGCAGCAAGAGCAGCAGTGTGCGGCAGCAGATGTGGATGCTGAACACCCAGCCTCCATAGACACAGCAATAGAATTGTTGGACCCCTGCTCAGACAGCCAGCAGCAGCAGCAACAACCAGGGCTTGAGGCTCAACAAGCTGTGCTGAAGCCAGTGCAGCCTGGTCGACACGTGGGCAAGCAGCAACTGCTGCGGCTGGACACAAGCAGCAGCAATGTTGTAGGAGTCATGTGCGTTGAGCCGGGCCCGCTCAGTGCGCACAGCAGTCCTGGGCGTACTGTGTTGCCGACCATGACAGACCTCATAGCATTGCAGGGTGATGGCAGTTGCGAAACTGACTTGTGTGTGAGCAGGTGAACCTGTTATGCCGCTGGGCTGGCGTGCATGTAGTCCACCTGTCCAGGGCTGGCTTTCGTTTTCATTGTGAGAAAGCAGAGATGTGCGGGTACATGCTGTAGATTTGTTGTTCCACAAGTGTAGATGCCAATGCAGGTAGCTGCTGAGGACCTGTAGTCATGACATATGGTGTTTATAGGACGTGAACATCAATGTAATGTCAACCTATGTTGTGTACCTTCTTTGGTGGTTAGCTAGGCCTAGAGGTAGTGATGGTTGTGTTCTGAGTCTAGTTGTAGGTGACCACAAACAATGTCAGAGCTACTTTAAGCTGTATTGTCAGTTATCCCAATTTTCATCTGGCACTGACATGCTTGAGGTGATGTTTGACCAGCACTGGGTGTCGTTCTGGCCTATATGTTGACGCTGCAATAACTGTTTGACCCACTATTTTCCTGCTGATTGGTTTGTATGAGATTGCTGTGTTCGCTTACTAGTATTGGTGGCACATGTTGGAGGTGTGCACAAGGAGTACCGCCCAGAGAAAAGCTGAACCCTACCTTGCTATGCTCTTGTAAAAGTTTCTTGTCCTTGTTTTGGGTGCCTGGCCGGCCTGTGCTATATGGAATGCATTACAAAGTGCCCAGCCAGGTGACACGAAATAGCAGCAACCAGTCAAGCTGAATTGTTGGAGCAGTGATCCACTTGTTGCTGGTTGAGCCTCTAATGATCAGGAACTTTCAGGCCTCTGTACTGTCATAACAGGTACCTCAGGTAAGCATTGCACATGCCCCAGTAACCCTGTCTGCCTGATACAGTCTCTAGTATGATAGCAGGTCGTGTGAACCAAGCCTCGGTGTGATTCAACCTCATAACAACTTTGTGTTAATAATAATCTATGCTGGGTTACGCCATTTGTGACACTTGCCTGTCACTGACAATGTCAACACGGGTGCGGCACAGGCAACAAAAGTGAGAAGCCTGTAGTCTAATTGTTTAATAGCCACTGACACGCTTGGGTTGGTTCAGCATGAACGAGTCGGACCTTCCTGGTGCCGGTACTACAGCTCAGCTCGGCAACTGCTTCTTTGTCGCTCAGCCTCAGCGCCCTTGCTACTCTGCTTCTGCGATATGCCACCAGGCATTACCTGTGAACACCTTTGTGTCTCTTGCCTGACAGTTAGCTCCTGCTTTCGATACAGCGCACATGGGCATCGATTAATCCTGGCAAGCCCTGCCGTCGCTTTCCACAAGCAGTTAGTGAAGCAGAGGGTGAAATCGGGGCTCAAACGCTTAGCTATAGACGCGGAAGTGGCTCTTGCAGAGCTGTAGCATGACGAGTTCAAGTAGATCAACAGAGCAACAGCTGGAGCATCCCAGCACCTCGGACCGCCCTAGCGTACATGGGCGACAGTCGGCATTGCCTGAGGCGCCACAAACAGAACCAGCTGTTATCGTGTCATGGGACCTGTTGTGGGAGTATCAATCGCTGCAATGGCGACAGCATGATGTCTACAGCTGCTGGTGCAAGCTTGTCATCCTGATAGGCAACCTGTTCACAAGGAGCTACAGTGGACAAGCAGAACTGAAGCCCAACGTGCTGCGCGTTCAAAGCACGGCCTTTGTGGCCTTCTGGGTTGTGGCTGCAACTCTGTGGTTGATCAAGAGGCAGCCTTGCGTATACAGTCGTATGCGGTCGAGCATCCTGTTACTGCACTGGGTGCTGATTGGCTCACTGGTATACTGGTCTCTCCCGCTGTTCAATGGTGCGTCAGCGGAAGACGCGTCTGTGGTGTTTGACAATCCTCTGCTGGCAGTGCCGCAGCAAGTGCTGGGTCTGTTGTTCAACAGCGGCCTCATGTGGTGTCTGATGGGCACCCTGATGCATCGTCTGCCATGGCAAAAGGTCGTCCTGCCCAACATCGTGTATGTGGCATGCGTCAGTTGGACATGGACTAGGCCCTTTTGCAGCAGCCTGCTAGCAGGATATCACACGATATGCAGCGGTGACAGCAGTCTGGCTGGGACCTGCAGCTGCGCTGGTCCTGCACAGGGCATACTAGAGTTGCTCAGCCATATGGCATTGGGACTGGACTTCTTGCTGGGCCAGGGGCAGCAGTCTAACGGTAAATGGGTTGCTACAGCCCAGAATGTAGCAGCAATTTGCATGAGGAGTAACACGAGCAGCAGTGAGGACGTTGCAGGTACCAGCTGTACGCCTGACTCTCTTAGATGCCATGAGCTCCTGCAAGGGCAATGTCAGGCTGTAGTTCTGACGATGAATGTGTGGTTTGGGGTTTTGCTTCTAGGGTTCTGTGTGCTATTGTTAGAGCAGGTGTCAAAGTGGCAGTATGTGCAGCTTCATGCATCTCAAGTAGCTGTGCAGGCCAGCAGGAACAGCAGTAGAA
This sequence comes from Coelastrella sp. UTEX B 3026, assembly GCA_002588565.1. NCBI lineage: Eukaryota > Viridiplantae > Chlorophyta > Chlorophyceae > Sphaeropleales > Scenedesmaceae > Coelastrella > Coelastrella sp. UTEX B 3026. Next base: position 44,821 of record NSMO01014333.1, on the reverse strand, counting down.
GTGAAGTGCCAAGATACGGTAGCAGCAGCCCTACAGGCCGAGGTAATGAAGTTGCCGATGGTCTCAGGGGCTTTGAGGCTTCCAGCAAAAGTCAGTTCATCTGGCAACAACTGCTCCGGCTGCATGTTGTGCTCGATGTGCCATTGCTGCTGTTGTGGTGGACCTTCAGCTCCTGGCTGAGGCCTGCAGTACACGTGCAATGACTGGGCGCAGCTGCCTGCTTATTAGCGCCTTGTGTACTGGATTCTGCAGACGGCACGCTGCTGGTGGCTGCTGTACAGCAGCAGACTGGTTACAGGTCCTGTCCCAGGCTTGTCGGTTGACTTCCATTCAGCAGCAGATTCTACAAATGATATCCAACCCGCGCAGAGCGCGCGGATGTATATGATGCCCAGACGTGGCAACTAGCCCGCCACAACGCAAAGCGCATAACAGGTTTACGAAGAGGCATATGCACTGCATTGCAGTGCAGCAATGCATCCCAAGCAATGCATCCCGAGCATACCCCAAGGACTATTCTTACATTTCAAGTAGTCTTGCACCCTTTCAGAGCACACCTTTGGCAGTCGGGGACTCTTCGCCGCTTCCCACACCGTCACATCTCGCTGCCGAGGCCTTGCGGCGTCTGTTGGTGCCATCGCATACACAGACTGGTTGGATTCTCCTTGCAGTTTGTGCTTACCCCTGCGCGGTCTTGCAATCTTCCACAGCAGCAGCAAATGATGGATGTAGCAGGCCAGTGCCGGTTCTTCAACTATCTGGCAGACCTAGTAGACCCCAAGTTCTATCATGCAGATGGTAGGGAGCATGTCAACACAAAGTATCTTAAAAAGGACGAGCGTGCAGCCACGAAGCAGGCTTTCAAAGAACAGTACAAGCAGAACAAAAGGCACAAGCTGGACCCTGATGCGGTCAAGACCACTACGGAACTGCAGCAGCAGCAGGCAGATGAAGCCAAAGCCCAGCAACAGCAAGCAGGCCAGCAGCATCAGCAAATGGGCAAACTTCATCTGCCAGCTGGTCCTCAGCCTTCCAGGGAGGAGTTGCTGAAGCGGCTGCATGCAAAAATGGAGGTAGGTGTTGCTGACAAACCAGCGGTTCAGAGCTGCGTCTATTCAAGACAAAATACAGCAGTTGCTGTCGTGCTGTCCGGAATGCAGCAGTGCTGTTTTGCATGCCATGCGGCATTGCGACTCTGGCGCAGATGGCTGCAATCCTGTCAGCTGCCAGCAGCAACAGCAAGCTGCAAGGCAAGGTGTCCTTCTGTGTCTAGCTGCAGAAATGCATCAACCGGAGTAAGCATCGCAGTCAGGGTCTTTCAGATACTCATGGTGTCTGTACTGACCGCCACAGTCCTGCAGCCCTTTACAACACGCGCATGGTCGGCAGACGCTATTGAGTGCTTCCTGCACACCCCGCTGAATCAGCACACTTACTGATGACACTTCTGTTGGCTACTTATAGGCTGCTCGTGCTGCTCGCAAAGCCAAAGAGCCAGACGAAGGCAGCAAACCCAAGTCAGCAGCAGACAGCGCCAAGCAGTGGCGGGAACAGCAGCTGGGCAAGAAGCTAAAAGCCAAACAGCAGCAGCAACAACGGCAGGAGCAGCAGCAACAAAAGGCACAGCAGCAGCCAGAGTCAGCGCAAAAACGGTAAGGTGCATTGTCAGGGGTGCTGCCAGGTCATGCTGGCGTCCTCAGCGCAGACCTGTTTAGCTGATGGGCAGCATGTGATGCGACATGCATGGCGTATGTGCTTGCTCACAATTCACACCCAGCTTAAGTGCCAGTGACAGCAGCTACAGGCAGCTTCAGGTTGTTGCTGATCTTGGAGATGCCCAGTGTGTGCCTGAAGACATACCCATCGGGTTGGTTTAGCATCGCTTACGTACATCATGTTCAGCCTCTGTTGGTGCTGCGGTTCCCTTCATGTGCAGGAAGCAGCAGCAGAGTGAAGCAGCAGACCAACCAGCAGCCAAGAAGGCCAGGCCAACAGAACAGCAGCAACAGCAAGCGGCTGCAGGCCTATCATTCAGCAAGCTGGTAGTTGACCATGGTAAGCAGCAGTGGGGGTCACCTGTGTAGTTGTGCATCTTGGCCAGGCTGTGCAGCTTATGACAGCAAGCCATGGTGGTGGAGCAGAGCAGTGTGTGTGCCTATCATCATTTGGCGTGTTTTCTGACCATTGCTTATGACTATGTGGCAGCTGTGCATGCGTGGTGTCAGCCCCCCCTGTGATGGACAACTATGCGAACTGACGCTCAAAACCGTGGAGCTCTTTTCCGCTTATTGACTGAGGGACCTATCAGACTTGATGTCAGCGCATGTTGCATTGTTTGTGCTGTGCATGCGTGGTGTCAGCCACCCCAGTGATGGACAACTATGCAAACTGACGCTCAAAACATGGAGCTCTTTTCCGCTTATTGACTGAGGGGTGGTTGAGGCTGGAAGATTGTTTATCTGTGTCATGTTGGGTTTCCTCAACGCCGGGCTTATGCGCAGTGTCTGCCATGGCCCTATGCCGTCATCCTTGTGTAAGAACTCCTTCATTGTCTTTAAAAGTTCTTTTCACTGTTATGTGTTGTTCCTGCAGATCGCACTGCTGCAGCTGGTGGTAAGAAGGGCAACAAGAAGCCCAAGAAGCAAGTACTGCTCAAACAGGCCGAAGACAAGCAGCAGAAGCTGCAGGATGCGGCTGCTAGACAGGACAAGGTAGGTGTTTAAGACGAACCTGTGGCACAGTTATGCAGTGCTCAGGGAGTGTGACCTGAGCCAGTCAAAGCAGCGGATGGAGTCAAAGATTGAGAGAAGTGTACATTAGGAAAGATGCCTGGAAATGGCTAGTTAAGGCCCCAAATGTTCCACGTAGCAGTACTTAACTCCAGAGTTAACTCCAGAGGCGGTGCAAGTCTCGATGCTGGCCTTTCTGGACAGCATGTGTGGTTTGTTACAGACGTTATAGGAATCACTGCAGCTTCAACTGACTCTTCTGTGTCTACGATAGTGAAAGTGACTGCCATGCAACAGGTCAGATGCGCTGTAGTGTCATGCATGGCTTGTGCTTTCCTGCTGCAGGAGCTCTTAGCTGCTGAGGCATGGCGTGCTGCTCTAAGTCGGGCATCTGGTGAGAAGGTGCTTGACGACCCCAAGCTGCTGCGTAAGAGCCTCAAGAGGGAGGAGCAGGACAAGGCACGTAAACAGAAGAAATGGCAGGAGCGCATGGCAGCACAGCAGGAACAGCAGCAGAAGAGACAAGACAAGTGAGTGAAAGTGACTGAGTAGCGGGTTGGCGTCAGTTTTTGGTTGTCAGTGGTAGTATGAGCGTTGGTGCGAGTTGATGCGCATGCAACAGGTCAGATGCGCTGGCAAGAGCTGCAGTGTCACAAGTGGCCAGGTGTCCTGCATGCCCTGTGATGGCTCATGGCTTGATAGTGACAAGGTCCCAGTGAGGGTAGTTGAAGATGTGAAATTCAGCTCATGCAACATAGTATGCCAAGTAAACTGCTGTATACTACATGCATACATGAACATTTTGTGACACCTAAGCATGCTGGTGGTGGGCTGCTTCAGACTCAAAGCGGCTTAGGCCGCCAAGTGTTGGCACATGAGCCTGAACCAGCCCAAAGCGGCTTAGGCCGCCAAGTGTTGGCACATGAGCATGGGGCTTTGTATCTAACTACCAGCAGGGTTTTGGAGTTCCCATTCCACGTCAAGGTCCTGCTTGTGCCGATGGCATGTATATTAGTACCAGTACTGTAGAGTGCCATGTGTCTCACTTGTGCTGCTTTTGGTGTCTGTGCAGGCGCAAGGACAACCTTGCAGCCCGTGCTGCCACTAAACTCGAGAACAAGAAGGCCAAGAGGGAGAAGAAGCTATTGCGTGCAGGGTTTGAGGGGAGAAAACAAGGGTTCATCAATGCACCCAAGCCGAAGTGATTTGAACATGTTGGTTGTTGCCAGATAGCATAAGCATTGCTAAGTGCTGCTGGCGTGAGGCACCTTCCCTATGGCCCGTATTCTTCTGTTGTGTGGTGGGTATATTGGCAGGACAAGCAGGTTGGAGTCCAGCTGTGCGTTGTCAGCATCATGGCGCCGCAACGGGGTCGGCACCAGCTTTGCTGGCTACCCTACTGTAGTCCTGTTAGTCATGACTTATGTGAGGGATTATGATTTGTCAACCTCAAAGCTGCATTCTGGCAAGCCAGCTTTGTTCACCAGCATGTATGCTTCTGCCTTCGTTTCCTGCTTGTTTTCCCCATGTTCAGAAGCTATTATGAAGTTTTATTTCTTTTATAGCTGCCGTGAGCCTCGTTCAGGCCGTGAGTGCCAGAAAGCCGCAACGCTGGTTCGTACTTTCAGCACTGCGATGGGCAGATTTGAACTTTGGGACCGCTTCCGTTCTGAGAAGTATTTGAAAAGCGGTTTATCCAGCTTGAGGATCACAAGCACTCACCGAGTCTCGGCGAAATACAAAATCGACCCGGAGCCTCGGAAGCTGGACCGCTCAAACCATTGACACTCAGTGGGCGCTGTCTTGGACGCACTTGCGCATGGCGGACTTGCAACATGTTATAGGACCGATGCCTACTACGTGAACAACTCCCTGTGTCTTCACTGTGGTCTTAGTGGGCGGCACATCGCGAAAAGATTGCAATCTCTTACATTCTGCTCGTATATGCTTGTAACGCTGATAGGTTCGTAAATGACTACCTTTCATTTGACCAGCGTCGGTAAGAACAGACGACGCTCATGATCTAGCCTTCAACGTGCCGGTAAGATGGCCAAACTGCCCAGCTGGGAAAATGCGTCATCGGGCACTGTTGCATGCGTGTGAGCGGTTTATCAACGTTAGAAGTGACCGTCTGGCGCGTTCCAATGCTTAGAAGGCCGGTCTGGCGTCTCTGGCAACGGAGTGCAGCAAGCCGTCTGCTGTTCTGGTGTTGTACAGGACGCTCACCATATATGTCCACCAGAGGTCAGCTGGTTCCCGGATGTGCACCTTGGCCATTGAGGTGCCAGAACCTATGAGCGTGGGAAGTACCCAACAGCCTCCGGCACTGACAGTGGATGGGAACTCTGAGTCTCCATCAGGTGTGTCCACAGTCAACCTGCTGGTCATGGTCTGCAAATAGAGCCGTTTTAATGTGCGTGCAAGCACTGGAATGGACATGTTAGTGAAGGTGGCTACGTTTCTTTCGTTGGACCTGGCTAGACAGCCTGTGCAGCCGGGCGAGGGCCGATAGTGCATGCAGCCACCTCAAACCAGCTGCCTCATCAGGTCTAGGACAGTTTGCTTGACGTTCTGTGTTGCAAGAGCCAACTTCGATAGCAACTGAGTGTTGGCACCCAGTAAAAAGCTTTCTGCCAAGCATATGCAACCAACCAGCGCCTCGCCAGCACGTCATTTGTGCCAGGTGTACAATCAATATGGACTGGGGGTCACCTTCTTATCAGTCCACCTCCATATCAGACAATCAACCCCTTTGGTGATTGCCTGATTCCTGCAGGCATGACAGCACGTGAAGCAGCTCAGTATTGGTACATCAAGGCTCTGCGAGCCCTGCAGCAGCGTGTGAGTGACCCCCATCAGCTAATAAAGGAGTACCAACATGTAGCAGCCCTGGATGATTCTATACAACACACAGTGGAGGTAGCAAGGAGTCAAGCAGCACATGGACGCAACCGCTACTGCAACGTGTTACCGTATGACTATAACAGGTCAGTAAGACAGAGAGTGCTGTTTCTGCATGCTTGCGCATGTGTCCGCAGCAGCTGCAGAAGCAGAGCAGTAGGGCTGGTGCTGCAGGATGTAACATGCTGCGGGTGCGTTGTTTTCATGCGTATGAAATCCTGCTGCTTGTCAAGTTCCACAGCTAATGCTCAACTACTGCTTCAAATGTGCAGTGAGGTCAGCATCAGGGGTCCTGCAGTCTGCGCAGGACACCCAGCAGTGTACACCTAAGGCTGCGCTGCCGAGCACTGTGTTGGTCGTGTACATCGTGATATGTTCAGGGTGGTATTAGAAGACGACCAGTACATGAACGCCAGCCACATATCGGTGCAGCTGCCCAACTTGCAGCGACCCTGCAGCTACATAGCCACTCAGGGACCTCTGCCAGCAACCGCTAATGACTTCTGGCGAATGGTCTATGACCTAAAGGTATGACAGCTGCGTTTGGAGCTCAGTCGTTCTTCATGATTTATACTGCAACAGCTCGCTTACTGCACAAATAAGCAGGAGGAATAGTGATGCATAGTGCAAAAGGGGGAAAATGCCGCATCACTTCAAAGCTAATTTTGTCAAGTTGCCGTGACATGATGTCACCTTGCTCTTTGGTAAGATACTGCTGTACTTGATGTGCGACTTGATGTCACCTTGCTGTTGGGCAAGATTCTGCTGTTCTTGCTGTGTGGCATAATGATGTAACCTCGCTCTTTGCGAAATTGCTGCTGTTTTTGATGTGTGACATGAGGTCACCTTGCTCTGTGGTAGTATCCTCTGTGTTCAATGTGCGGCCTGATGTCACCTTGCTCACTGCAGGTGCCTGCTATCGTAATGTTGACAAACGTGAGCGAGTGTGGTGTCAACAAGTGTGCACAGTACTACCCTGCACAGGAACACGGCAAAGCACGATTACCAAGCTTCAAGCTGCAGGTCAGTGGGGCAGATACATGTAGCAGTGGTTTACGTGGCAGATGGCTGGTAAGCAGGAGGCTCAGCAGCTACACAGCATATGCCAGCCCAGTGCTGCCGCAGCAGCATTCAGACTATGAACTACCTTTGGTAGTCACGTAAATCCCTGCAGGGCCGATTGGCTTGTTGATGAAAGGTGGCTGGTGTTCCTGCAGCAGTAGCGGCTCAAGTCAGGAATGACCTGGCAGCTTCTGACTGTGTATCGTGTATGCAGGTTGAGCAGGTGGTTCCCTTCAGTCCTGACTGCACGCTCCGAGTGATGCGGTTATCCAGCCTCAGCAGTGGCGGCGTGCACATGTTGAGTCACTACCACTTCCACGCCTGGCCAGACCACGGGACGCCTGACAGCAGTGCGGGGCTGCGGGCCATCTGTAGGTCACTCTCAACAGCAAGGCAGTCTGGGAACCCAGTGCTGGTGCACTGCAGCGCAGGTAGGACCAGATTGGATGCTGCTGATGCAAGTCTCCAAGTGCAGTCAGCCCAAAGCTGAGCAAGCTGAAAGAGCATCTGTGCAGCTAGCCTAGGGGTTGTGTGTTGTGTTCTCAATGCAGACTTGGGCTGCTCCAGATCGTGGCAGACAATGGGACAATGGGACAGCCCAGTATGTCCCGCACTACTGCCTTCACATTGATGACCTCCTGCCAGCCAGCTTGATATAGGCTGCTGTGGCTTTGCTGATGGCAGCTATAGGCATAGACCAGCGTAACTGAGCCTATGCAACCAACAGATGCGCTGGCATAAACGCAGTGCCTGCACAGGCTGAGGCAGGCTGACGTAGGCGTGTATGCTGTTTTGCACTGCTGCAGGTATCGGTCGCACCGGCACCTTCTGTGCTGCCGATATCCTACTGCAGCGCCTTGATTCCTGGCAGTCGTGCTGTGATGGTGAAGGACTAGACAAGAATGAGGTGGAGGCGGCACTCAATATACCGAACCTGGTGCATGAACTCAGACGGCAACGGATGGTGAGACGCTGCACACTGAGGGGTTCATGTAGTTGGCCCAGTCCTTCTAACAGGTGCTTTTGAGGGGGGTTGCTTGGCTGTGTCTGTGCAGCCGCTGTGCAGCCGTTAGCAAAGAGCGCATGGTATGGCCAGTTACCGCAGTACTGGATGGCAGGAAACTTGTTACTGCTAGGTAGCAGTTACACCGTGTTATGCGACACATGCGAACAACAACCAGCTGTGTGATGGTTAGCTAATTTGTTTCTGTGGTGTTGTTATGTGTCCTGCAGGGTATGGTTCAGACGTTAGAGCAGTATGCATTTATCTATAAAGCCATCGTGGATGACCTGGCAGCACGCACAGCACGGGCAACACAGCAGCAGCAACAACAGCAGCAAGAACAGCAGCGAGAGTCTCTAAAGCATCACAAAGAGGCAGAGAATGGCTCGCCAAGTTGACAATCTGGTGTGCTGCACCTGGCCCGCAAGGCCTGCACCGGCAGTTGCTTCAATCTCTTGCCCTATTATAGGCAACTCGACTGACACTGTGATTGTGCATGCATACACTGTGGGCGTTACCGTGGGTTCAGCGACTTGCTTATGCATGTCTGCAGCTGCATGCGTTCTTTGGTATTATTTGATGGGAGCTTGTAGAATTGATGTTGCACGCGTTGTGCATGCTTGGACCCCGGTTCAGAGGATCCTTGTTGGGCATTGCACACTGGTTGCTGCTGCTGCCTGGCGGTTGTGCCTGGCGGTTGTACCTAGCTTGGCCAACAACCATTTATATGAGATAGAATTTCCTATATCACTTTGCTCTGCAGCTTTTCCCAACAGCTCATGAAGCAGGCGGCAGCTGCCATAGCATGTTATTTATGGCCGTGTATGTATGCATGCATGATGGGTTTCCTGATTGCAAGGTATGCATAACATTCTGGCCTGCTCAACTGCAGCAGGTTCTAGCAGGGGGGTTGGGGGTTGCATACACCTCTGGTACGCTTGTTGCAGCTGTTTACGTGAATCAACATCGTATTTGCCATCTATAGCACTGCAAAGTTTGCCCTGGATCCTCCATTGATAAGGTCCATGCATGTACTTTCCAAAGTTTGATGTGGATGTCATGCATTCTGCGCATTTGCTTGCAGTTCCTTTAGTGCACTTGTGAAATGGTGTTTTCATCACGTCGTGCTGCTGCTGCTGACATCATTGCACTCTGGGTCGCGTTCCAGTTGTCCTTTTGGAAGCCGCTTCCGCCTTTGTTTGAAATGGTTCGAGAGTAATATGGACAGTTTGATAGTAAGCTTAGCTAAGCAACAAGCTTACGCCGAAGCTTGTAGCCAGATCGTACACTGAGTTGATGAATTGTGCAGTGCATACACACTGTGGGCTCGCATCGCGTTTGATTACAATTGCAAAAGTAACCGAGCCAACAATTGTACTGTTGCTAGTGTTCTGAGACACCCGGTACGGTATCAGTACTGAGGCGGCAGCATTTCGTCTGAGCCAGCAAAGTCTGGCGCTGTAACGCCTTCCGGGTAGAGCCGTGCGTGTCGGTGTTGTCGTACTCGGTCAGCATAACCTGTCGGACAGTTGCAACCACGCAGGGTTGCTGACCTTTCTGGCATTACTATAATGCCTGCCAGGCCTGCGAGTGACTGCCTGCAGCTGTACATGGTGCCCCACGCCGGATGACTTGCGTGTACCACACTCATCGCACTCGGGCTTGTCACTTCTGGCAACGTTGGTAGAACAGCCGCAGATGCCAAGGAAGGTTTATGAAGTCTGGATTGGATTTGCAGGTTGATCAACCAGCCTTTGTTTGCCAAAAGCCACAGGAAAGACAACAGGCTTGATAGCCAGCGCGATAACGCGTTACTTGGTTTCAGTGCCCTATGTCCGGTTTTCGCAAGGGCCGTCCATCTGGGCTTGATCACGGACGCAGGCTCAACAGGTAGCTGGCAACACTGCATTGATCCCTAGGCTAGGCTCTTACCAGTCCAGACAACGCGCTGGCTTGTGGTTAGTTGCTATCGAGCTGAAAAGTAGGTGTGGTTAGGTCCTGCATCGCTGTGCTCAGCTGGATCGAACCCGAATTCTTCCTGAAGGCCTGCAGACCTGCAGGCCTGCTGGCCCAGACCCGGTCTGGGCTGAGCAGATCCAGGTCTGCCCAGACCAGTTTGGAACTACCGGTATTCGTTGTCGTCTGGAACACTTGCACAAAAGGGTTTGGGCCGTTTGGGCATAAGAGCACACACTTTGGCCGGAAAGCTGCATGACGTCGTGATCAACGGGCAGTTTGGCGGTCGCAAGTGAGGTGTGCATATTGCTCAGATGGCTTGCTGCCATCATCATGTGTTGACCAGTGAATCTTTCAGGCAGCCTGTTTTGTGCCTGATGCACTCTGGCACAGTTAGTGCCGACCAATTGCGCTCTATCGTGGTTTGCGAGTGGTTGCTGCAGCTGTCCCGTCCTGTGCTCTGGGCGTGGGATGCGACTGCGTCCGTTGCACATTCGTGGAACAGCTTGTATTGATCTCAATTGTGCTACATTGGCTGCGCTGATAAGCGACGCAGCTGTGTTTATCCGACGATAGGGCTTCAGCTCTAGTGGCCTGGTAATCCAGTCATCATCATCATCATGTTCAATGTTCTTTGAGATCATGTCGTAGAAGCTTCAGAGTTGGAACGGAAGGTGTCACCATGGCCTACACGATATCGCTAAGCGTACTGCTGATGCTAGCAGCATACGCAGCAGGTGCGGCTCGCTACCGGTTCAACAGCACCTTCAATAGGTTGCGTCCACGGTAAACAGCCGCGGACCGGCCGCAGGCTTTGCAAGTGCAAGTTCACATAAGCTTGATGGCGAGGCTTCTGTGCATGACAAGGCCTTTCCCCCTAGCCCTTGAGGTTCTTTGAGCAACTGGGGGCTCGCACATGCCAGTGAATGGCACTACGGTTGGATGAATCTACGACTGCAGTAAGCTCTTGAAAATCATGGCTGCTGCCTGCAAACACCTACAGGTCAAGGCTTTAAAGCATCCGAGGACCGAATTGTTGGCGTCAGCGACAGCTATGCGCAGCTGAAGGCCTTTTATGCCAACAGCAAGAGTTGGCGGCGAAGCTACAAAGCCGCACCGACCACAGCTTGCAGCAGCACACGCAGTAGCAGCTTATGTGCTGCTGCAGCAGTAGGTTCAGTAGATGCCTATGCACAACTTATGGTTGCGACATCGCCAGCACTTTACAGCAGCATTGAATTAAGCAACACAGGTCCCGTGCGCCTGGTAGCTGCGCCGTTGCACCAGCAAGGATGCGACACGTGTTCAGCGTTTGCCATCGCAGCAGCAGCAGAGACAGCCATGGCATCTGCTTTACACGTTGACGTCACAGAATGCAGCATCAGCGTGCAAGCTCTGCACTTTTGTCCGCCTAGCAAGCAACCAGGCAGAAGCTGCCGTGGCGGCTACAGTCTGTCATCCACCATTGCGTTACTACAGCAAACAATCGCGGCCTTGCCAACAGACGCTTGTCTCCCTTACAAACCAAATCTACGCGGCGAGTTATCCCCGGCAGACATATGCACCGGAAATTGCAACGCACCCAGCACATATGCCAGCCAAGGCAGCTTCAGCTCAAGCCAGATCACGTCCATGTGGGAGGCGCAAAGGCATATACGACTGCACGGTGCTGTTGTATCCCGGTTTGATATGTATGATGATTTCCGGCCATTCTTTGCCAACTACGGCAACGCCAAAGCTATCTACAAGCCGAAGTCAGGGGCGAAGCCTGTAGGTGGACATGCTGTCGTGTTGGTGGGCTATGATAATGAGCAGCAGTTCTGGCTTGTGAGAAACAGCTGGGGGACCAACTGGGCTGATGGGGGCTTCTTTAGGGTGAGCGGATTACACAAGTTGCAGTAGGCAGATTACATATGGATGCTTTCAAAGGTGGCACCGTCTCAGACTGTACTCTCCACATACTACATAGTCTCGGTCCCTTAGGGACCAGCCCTCTCGCCCCTTCGGGGACGTGAGCGGACGGTAGGGAATGTGGAGTCACCTCGACAGACACATTACCCTCCCTCAACTTACGGCAGCGCTCTATTGAAAGCGCTACGCGGAGTTCATTCATTCATTCTTTCATTCATCCACGGGCACTGGGATTGTAGTGCACTGGATAACACAGCCAAATGACACGACATTTCCACGATCTTCTGATTCAGCTCTCTGTTTGCTGTTGTGTGTCCAGCTTCTGCAGCTGAATACACACACAATTGATGTGACCCACATACACAGTTTTGATACCAGCTACAAGATGGCATGCACTGTGCTGTGTGTGGCTGTATGGTCCTCTTCTGCTGCAGGGTGCAGCCTGCTTATGTTATGCAACAGGCCCTGATAGCACTAGTATGTGCCTGCTACGTGTTACAGCAAAGCCAGCCACTAACATTGTCATTTGAATGACTTTCGTTCCACCTGTGTCTGTCCTGTGATTCTTCAGCCAGTCAACAAGCTAGGCGTGGTGTCAGCGGCACTGCCCTCTGGCCAGCATAAGCAACCTTGTAACTCGTGACCTGGACACAACTGTTCAAACCACTGCCACATCGTCTCAGTACAAACAACAACTGTTGGTCCTGTTCACAATGTACAGGTTGCGTATGGCACATGTTCAGTGTTAACGCCGGAAACTGGTGAAGCCTATGGCTTGGTGTGGACTCCCCAAAAGCAGCCTGATGCTACAAAGCTGAAAGTTACACCAGGACCGCGCGCTGGCTGTTACCTGTACAAGGTGTGGTTGTGTAGCCAATCCTAGTTATGTGTGCCTAATTCTGTGGGCCCATTCACATAGGAGGAACAGCATGCCGAGAAGCCAGTCAGCATATAGTCCGCGATCTTACAGGTGGCCATCAAACATGCATATACAGGGTCAAGCATCAAAGTTTACACAAGACTTATGTTGTCTCTGGTTCAGGCAGTATACACAGCCCAGCCTTGATGCCTGTGTGCTCCTTCCTTTGTGCAACCTGAAGAGTTGATGTTTCAACGTGGTGCCAGTAGATACAGGAACTGCTGCAGCATGCGCATAGTATAATGTCTTTCAGTTTGCATGCTGTTCTGCTCGCAGGCTGGGCCGTTCGACTACTTATCAAAGGTTGCTGCCCTGGCCCAGATACCTTTGGATAAATTCATGCTGGACAATACTGCTTATGTCAAGGACCTGGACGTGTCGATTCAAGGGACACAATTGCTGTTGTGCAATCCACAATCAGGTAGGTGATATGTAGGTGATATGTATCATCTAGCATCATGACGGACACAACAGCTTAACAACTCAAGTCTAATTTGTCATGGGTTGGACACGCATGCAGGTCACATACCATGTTAAGTACTTGTGCAAGTATGAGAAGTGTCTGTGCCATCACGCTGTATGCCCATTGCGCGATGCGGACACAGTCACAAACATGCAGTCATGTCAGGAGATTACACATGCTGTGAGTTAGCCACTTATGCACAGCCTATAGCGCCGCCTTCAACAAAGTATTGTTAATCCTGATCAAATGGAGTCTTGTGACTGCATCTGTGAAGAATTGTGAGTATTGACAACTGCAATAATGCGTGTACACTACAATGGTTGCACTTCTTGCAGGGACCATCATTGTGGCCGCAGCTCCAACCCCAGTGTCACCTCAGAAACCTACTAACAGCAACCCGCAAATACAAGTGCCGCCGACCACAGCAGCACCGAACAAGGCTGGTAGTATGGCTGATACTCAACTTGAAGCACTTTTAGCGATAAAAGCCTCAGCCGACAAGCATGGCTCAAGGATTATGCGAGGTTGGTCGAGGCAGTCTGGTGCCCATGGGGGCTACTGTAAGTGGAAAGGGATCGTTGATGAGCTTGGGGGCACCAACAGGGGATGCAGCAGCAGCAACTACCTGGTTAAAAGGTTGGACCTCAACGGCCAGGGGCTCTTAGGGCCAATCCCAAACCAGATTGCGGACCTCAGGTATTTGGAGTACCTCAATCTGGGAAACAACAAGTTCACGGGTCAGCTGCCGGAGACTTTGTCGAAGTTGCCCTTGAAAAACATAATGTTGAAAGATAACGACTTGTCGGGGACTATACCGGCCAGCTGGAGGGCCTTGAAGGACTCATTGACTAGTCTAGATCCAGCTCGGTCATTGGCTAGTCTACATCTGTCTGGGAACCAACTTACCGGCCCGTTGCCTGAGTGGTTGGGAGACTGCCCGTATCCCGAATGCGGAAACTTGTTTGTGGCCCTCGCTGACAACAGGTTTCAGGGCACCATACCTGCCTCATGGAAGAGAGCAAAGCACTTGTGGATTATAGATTTGAGTGGCAATCCAGGGCTGACAGGGTGCGTGCCTGCTGCTTGGAAACGAGGCCTTCCAACAGCAAGCATAGTCGGTACAAATATGAGCTATTGCAGTTGATTCGTTGCTGCCTTACTGTGTTGATCAATATAGATACAACTTGACCGCGCTGCTTATTAGCACCATGCTGCAGAGTACTAGTACTATATAGCTTGTTCACTCATTGGTTTCACCCTAGGTCTACTAGGGCATGCATGAGTCCGCATTGGTGCAGGCGATACACTGTCTCCAGCCAAGCCATCAACGGGCGTATCATTCTGTTTGGCATTCAAACTTTGCAGAGCTTGGCAGGTGTGCAATGGCACATGTTCGTACTGACCAATCAGTACTGGTACTGAACATCAAGCTGCATCGTGCTGCATGAAACATCCAATGCTCCTGCTTTTGAGTTGCTACTCATGACTCATGACTGAGTCACTGCACAGGTGGACTGTTGCTGCACTTGTACATGTGGGTCCATGTGGTCACCTCTTGTTAATACTGCTACAGCACCTAATCAGCAATAAACCTAATCCTGTTGGCTGGCTATATCGCTGCGGTTTCCCTGCCTCTCTGTTGTGTTGCAGTGGCTGTTGATGTGCCTTGATGGCACTGGCTGTTCACCATACCCTTTGACATGTGTTTATTGAAGCCCATCATAAGCAGCGTTTGCTGATTGTAGCCCACTTGCTTGTGTGATGCTTTGATTACCCCATCACCGTATGGTCTGTAAATGCCATCACCATATGGTCCCCATGTATCAACATATCTACAGCTCGGCTGGGTGTTTGCTGCCAACGTATACCTGAGTCAGCTTTGATGCATCGGAATCCCCATTCTGATGAACACAGCTTGTGCACCTGGTGGCATGACTAGTGATACCTGGTCAAAGTATTATTTAGATGAAGCATGTTTGATGCATCCAGATTGACTCAGTATGTTTTGCATCCTTACATGTTGTAGCCGCCATGTCCCAGCACACACACACTGTGCTAGTGCTGCTTGTTACCAGCACCCCATACTGCTGCACATTGGATATAGTCATTGCCACAATGACATTCCTGTGGCTCGTATATAGGGGTCTGGCTTGGTATGTGGTCGCGTGTGTGACTGCAGCGGCTCTGTCACCACCCCGATACGTAATTCGTTCAGCGTGTCACAGATGCGTGCTACAGGCAGTGGATGAAAGTGAGCTTGCATGTATCGCTGCAGGCAGCTGTGCTCAGCTGCAGTGGGATCTGCAGTTGCTACCTCGTGGTTGAATTTTTGTCCAATGGTGTTTTCATAACATCGTGCTGCTGCTGCTGCTGACATCATTGCACTCTGGGTCGCGTTCCACTGGAACTGAGTTGTCCTTTTGGAAGCCGCTTCCGCGTTTGTTTGAAATGGTTTGAGAGTAATATTGACAGTTTGATAGTAAGCTTAGCCAAGCAACAAGCTTCTGCCGAAGCTTGTAGCCAGATCATATAGTTTGATGAATTGTGCAGTGCATACACACAGTGGGCTCGCATCTCGTTTGATTACAACTGCAAAGGTAACCGAGCCAACAATTGTACTGTTGCTAGTGTTCTGAAACAGCAGTATCAGTACTGAGGCGGCAGCATTTCGTCTGAGCCAGCAAAGTCTGGCGCTGTAACTGCTGCCGTGTAGAGCCGTGCGTGTCGGTGTTGTACTCGGTCAGCATAATCTGTCGGACAGTTGCAACCACGCAGGGTTGCTGACCTTTCTGGCATTACTATAATGCTTGCCAGGCCTGTGAGTGACTGCTTGCAGCTGTACATGGTACCCGGTGCCCCACGCCGGATGACTTGCGTGTTCCACACTCATCGCACTCGGGCTCGTCACTTCTGGCAACGTTTGTAGAACAGCCGCAGATGCCAAGGAAAGTCTCTGAAGTCTGGAGTGGATTTGCAGGTTGATCAACCAGCCTTTGCCAAAGCAGTTTTGTCAAACCGTCAGCTAAACGGTTTAGCAAAAGCCACAGGAAAGACAACAGGCCTAATAGCCAGCGCAATAACGCGTTACTTGATTTCAGTGTCCTATGTCCGGTTTTCGCAAGGGCCGTCCATCTGGGCTTGATCACGGACGCAGGCTCAACAGGTAGGCGTACCAAGACTGCCAGCAGAGCCCGTTATGCGATTGCGGCTAGCCGGGCAGCTTTGAAGTATCTTTATTCCTGCTTTGAGGTGTTGACACCATATTTTGAGCCCGGCAACGGCCAGAGGCCGCCATACCATGGGCGCGCACGTGCGGCATGCCGCGACGGACTGCCCAGTGCGCGGAAGCACTTGTAGCTCAGCAGACGATTGTGCAACATGAACGTTTCATAAGCTTTAAGCAAAAGTGTGTCAAGCCCGTGTGTCGCAAGTGTTGGTGAAGTGCGGACACCAGCAGTAGCAACGGTCACTTTGGCCCTAGGCTGTTTGTCCAGCAAGCAATCACAATATGGTTGAGTGCAGTTTGGTTTGAATGAGTGTCTAGAGCTGTCCAATACCCAGCAGACAAGTGTTATGATGGTTTCAAAAGTCGGTTCGGGTGCAGTTTGTTGCGAGCTCATGATCACCCTAGCGGCAGAGCAGGCGCTGACTCGCTCGCGTGAGGCAAGTGGAGGGAGCCCAAGCTTCAGTCTGTCAGCAACAATGGCAGCTTGGCGGATTTTTGAGTGAATCCACTGAGCTTGGAGCAAGCTGCCGTTGGCTCTCCTTTTTCCTGGATAGCTTCCTGCTGTGGTCATCATGGTGTTTGGCGGTGGAAAGAAGCGACAGGAAGCCGAGGTGAACATAGCGCACTTCAAAGCATCGCTACATGCCAGCTGCGCATAGGGTCAATCTGTCCACTCCTAGGCTTGCATGATCTTATATGTGGCTTGTTGTGAATGCACCGGTGCCAGTACCAACACGGTGCAGCCACCTTTGAGCATCTGTTATGCTGCCCTGCACAGGCCGCTGCGGAGAGGGCCCGCAAAGAGGTCCTGTTTTGGAAAGACCAGCTTGATCACGCCGTGAACGAGAAGAACTCTCTGCTAGAGCGCTACACAGACCTCTACCGCCACTCCTTCCAGCTAGAGCAGGCAGTTGTCAGCCTCAACACAGAAAACACAGAGCTTAGGCATGTGCTAGACCGAACTGTGGGCTTGCATGATGAGCGCAGGGCATTGGGGGCCCCTCCCACCCCCACATCAGGCTCAGGAGCATCGACACCGGTGAGTGTACTAGGTTCATAAGTAGACATGTTACAGCAATACCAGCAGAGGTGTAGTGTCTGGTACTAGGCAGCAAGCTTACTCTTGCCAGTGCTCTGCGTTGTCCCGTACAACTCGAATGCATCACACAATCAGCAGGGAGTTGGCACAGCTGATGGCCCAGGGACATGACATCGCAAGCAGCCTGCGCAGGATTGTCCATGAGATGCCACTCGCATCACCTCTGCCTGTCTTTCTGCTGCAGGACGGCCGTCAGCTGCAGCACAACTTGACAAGCACACGGGCTGCATTGAAGCAGGCTGATGTGCGCATCGCTATCCTGGAGGAACGCAACATCACACTGCAGCAGGTAACACGGACTGCTCGGCAATCAGCAAACAGTGTTGTGATTGATTCACAGTTATTCACAGCGTTCAAGGGTTGAGAGCACTTCAGAAAGTAGGAGCAGAAGCATGTGTTAGGTGCCGTCGCCTTGCATGTAGCTTGCAGCTGTTTGCCTAGCATCTATCATGCATGAGGTACATTATAGCGCAAATTCCTCAGTGTCGCAGCCTGCTGCAGCATAGTTGTAGCACTGTGGGCTCTGCGTCTGGGGCTCTGGCAGTTGGCCAGCGTCACTGCTGGCCAGTTGATAAGAAATCCTGCACACCATATCGTAGTAGACGCCATCTGACTCAAGCCCTTCTTCCACATAGTGGAAGTGGTATCAAGGATCTCTCCAGCACCAGCAGTTGTTGTTGTGTTATTGCTGGTAAGCAGGAGAGTGATCTGCTACACAAGCAAAACGAGTTACTGCGATCTTCAGAAGCCGCGTATCAGAAAGAGGCCCAGCTGGTAAGTGCGCGCGACTGACGCACGTTGAGCATGCCTGCCCTCCAGCTGCACAGCTAATCGTGCTGCCAACCATCGGCTGAAAGGCAACACTGTCTGCTGGGGCACGCAGCTCTATAACTCTATGGTGTACAGCAGCAGTAGGTTAGCAGTGTTTGGGGCTGTGTGTACTGTGCCTCAGTTTGCTGGTTCCCTGGAAGGACAACTTTTGCCACTGCACGCTTGCAGAACTGCACGTGTCATCCTCGACCTTGGCCAACGTGCCTATGTAAAAGTATGAGCCAATGCAACAACACGTGCCTATGTGTTCTGTTGTTGACCGTCACTCAGTTGCGCGAGGAGTTGAGCAACGCTCGTGGTATCAACGACCTCACTGCTGACGAGACAACCAAACTGCTGCTGGAGAACAGCAGGCTGCAGCAAGCTCTGGTGGCGGCACGCAGCGAGGTGCTGCACAAGGATGAGATGTTGAGATTGCTGTCGGGAGAAATCAAGTGAGTGAAGTGGTGCTGGTGCTTGGTAATGTGTGCATCGTGGCAGGCTTGCTGCTTGCTGCCAAAACCAAATCCCTTCCCCCCAAACCCCTCCCCTCCCCCCCCCCCCCCCCCCCCCCCCCCCCCCCCCCCCCCCCCCCCCCCCCCCCCCCCCTCTCGTTGCTGTGGCTGTGGTGGG
>NSMO01014333.1:0-26099 GCA_002588565.1 Coelastrella sp. UTEX B 3026 | reverse complement strand
ACAACACAGTGGTGTGGGGTGTGGGTTTGTGGCGTGGTTCCGCCTGGCGCGGCCCCCCCCACCCCCCCCACCCCAAACCCCCCCCCCCCCCCCCCCCCCCCCCCCCCCCCCCCCCCCCCCCCCCGCCAATCACCCCACCCACCCAGCTGTGTTATAGTGCCATTGCTAACCTTCCAGCGGCAGTGATGATCCCCAACCTTGACAGCTCCAAATGCATCCATCGCATCTGTGCTCAAGCTTGGCCACAGGAACACTTTCTGCAATCATCAACACAGCCTGAATGCCGCTTCGGGTGCTTTTCCTGTCACAGTGAGCTGAATGGCAAGCTTGAGGTGTACATGAACGCCTGTGCCTCCGTTGGCATGGATGTCAGCGGCTGGGAGGGCCTGGGAGCAGAAGCTAGCAGTGACAGGCTGGAGACAGCAATGGCAGCAGCTTCATTTGGCATCACATCAGGGGGTGGGGCTCAGCTTTGTGCTTCAAGCGGAGGGGCACTAGGGGACAAGGCCTCAGGGTGCAGTGAGCCAGGCACTGCTGCAGCTACCACACC
This sequence comes from Coelastrella sp. UTEX B 3026, assembly GCA_002588565.1. Lineage (NCBI taxonomy): Eukaryota > Viridiplantae > Chlorophyta > Chlorophyceae > Sphaeropleales > Scenedesmaceae > Coelastrella > Coelastrella sp. UTEX B 3026. Next base: position 25,549 of record NSMO01014333.1, on the reverse strand, counting down.
CACTGCATCGGCCATGGCTGAGGAGGTTCAAGCTGACGCTGGGCAGCCACTGGCCAACGGTGTGAAGAAGGGTGGAGCCAGTATGGGCCGTGTGAGCGGCAGTAGCAGTGGCAGCAGTGCTGCTGAGCCTGGCAGCGCTGAGGCAGCAGTGGAGGCGCTGGCTGCTGCTCTGCCACTGAGGTTATCAGGTCTTGGCAGCATGCTGCGCACAAGCACTCAAGATCGCAAGGGTGAGCTTGGTGGTGGATTTGCATGACCACTGAGTTTCGCTCAGCGTGCAGCTGGCAGGGCTACTATGCTCTTTGGGTGGCGACCCCTCATGCATGACACTGTAGCTCTTGCCAGCGCACTGGACTTGGTGCATGGCTCAGTCACTTTCATCCTGTTTTGTCAGCATCAACGTCACCATCAACTGATGTGTGCCTGGAGGGTTTGTGCTGACAGGCAGCAGCACAGAGCCGTTCCATATGCCAGTGCTGTGCACACAGCAGTTCCATGTGTTTGTGCCACATATGGCACGCAGATAAACATGATGCCGGCAGTGCCATTAACTCGTGTCCTTCTGTACTGCAGGTACCTTCAGTGGTCAGCCCATCACACCGCGTGACATGGCAGAAGCCAAACAGAAGCTTGCGGAGCAGGAGGGGAAACAGCCCCAGGCCAGTGGAGGCCAGCTCTCAGCGAGACCACCCCGGCAGACACCCCGCAGTACACGAGGTGCCAAGCCAGGTGCTCAGTTACCACCTATACCCCCTGTACCTGCTGGTGGCGTGATGCCTCTCAACCCATCACCTAGAAGCAGCCGCAATGGCAACGGTACTGCTGCTGGCAACGGTACTGCTGCTGAACATGCTGCTGTTAATGGCACTGAGCAGCAGGAGGGTGAGATGGCGAGGAGTGGTGCTGATCTGCGTGTTGTTGCTGAGGACAAGACTGCTGATGAGGATGATGACCCAGAGGGAATGCTGCAGGTGAGCGCAGAGTGCACAGAGAGAAGTGCATGCTGCTGCAAGTTGTTGGGACTGTGTGAAACCCTGAACCCTAAACTGGGGGTGCAGGATGAAGCGCATGCTGCTGCAAGTTGTTGGGACTGTTTGGGACCTCCACAGACTGCCACGCTCTGCACTGTGCCCAGCCTCAGCTTGTGTAAAGTACTGTCATCAGTATGGCGTGGCTGTGTGGGCTGAAACATGTGTGTAGCCTGATTGACGTGTCGCTGATGCAGAAGTTTGGGACTTTAAGCAGGCTATGGCCAGCTGGGCTGTTGAGTGCTGCAGGCTGTGAACTGCCACCTGTGTCAGCAGTACATGGGCTCTTGTCACAAACAGCCACAGCGGTTGTTGCATAGCCATGCTGCTGTCATATTAGCAGCAAGCTCAGTACCTTGCATCAGGAGAGTGCAAGAGCTTGATTTTCTTGTACAAGGTCCCCCCCCTGATGTCTGCTGGTGTGCTGTTTGTTTCAACAGGGCAGCCCCAATCTTGCTGAAGTGCAGCAGCAGCGGTCCCTTGTGCGTGACTCTACACCAACACTCGCACTCACTCCAGCTGAGACATCCACCACCCCATCACTCACAACACCAGGTAAAGATTCCTGAGCATTCCAGTGCACGGCAGCTTCAATTTGTTTGATGCGTGACATGCATGCTGCGCTTCTGCCAGCCAGCTGTTACGCTTGGTGATTTGGGTTTCTGGCCCTACCCCATCTCTGATGCTGGTCTTCAGCGGGAATGCATGTCTCTTTGTGGTTGGGCTGCGATGGTCTCCCCATCACAAAGCACTGTTGTACACCGGTTGTTGCACATCCCTACTCTTCTCCTACTGGAAATGCGTGTACCGCTGATTTTCATGGCAGCTGCGCTAGACGACAGCGGATCCACCAGTTCCGTGTCTCTTATGCTTGAGAGTAACGCACCAACGTGAATGCTGCTAAACCCGCAACCCCCAACATCCTACGCAGTCCTAGTGGCCCCCGCCCTGCTAGAATTAACTCACCTGCACACATTTTGTGAACAACTGCTCCTGCAGGGGCCACTACTTCCCTCTCGGCCTGCCAGGGGCAGGTTGCTGCCTGTGAGGCAGCAGCAGTAGCAGCAGTTGCAGCAGCAGTGCACGGCAGCCTGAACAGCTCACCCACCAGCCCATGCACAGATGATGCAGCAGCAGTCAGCAGCGTAGGCAGTAGTCCCAGCAAGATGGGCGTAGTAGCTGCAGCAGTCACAGCTACTGCTGCTGCACGTGCTATGCTGGCTGCTGGTGTCGCTGCTGGTATGACTCAGGACAGCGTCAACGAGTTCAAGCTCGCAGCACGTGTAGCACCACCTGAGCCTGCAGCAGAAGCTGAAGAGACAGTCGAGGCGCCGGTTGAGCTGACTGAGCTGCAGCCAGGCATCCCACAACGGCAGCAGGCGCTAGCACGTTTGGCCGCTGGACAGCATCAGCCAGCGAAGCCCTCGGCAAACAGACGCATAGCAGTAGCACATGCAGATGGCCCGCCACACAATCCCGCTGCACCTTCTCCCCGCACAAATCTGGCAGAGGCCATGCTAAACCCTGCGGCTCTTGTGGCAGCAGCTGCTGCTGCAGGAGTGCTCGATGCGCCTGAGAGTGTGGCTGTCCCTGTTGAGCCTGCCACTGCTGTTGCAGCAGCTGAAGGAGCAGCAGCAGTGGTGGTGGTGTGTCAGCGTCAGGCTGCGCTAGCGCGACTTGCAGCAGAGCGGGAGTCACGTCTACAACAGCAGCAGCAGGGTTCTGGTGGGGCCCGCAGCAGAAGCAGCAGCCCCGCAGATGCCAGCAATACTGCCAGTCAGCGTAGAGCAGCAGTTACCCGCTTAGGCCTGGCAGAGGGCTGCAGGATCAGCAGCGATGATGCAGCAGCTGGGGCGGAAGGGCCGGCTGCTGCTGTCCCTGTGGCAGTTCCTGCTGCTGCTGTAAGTGACGGTGGCAGTTGCAATGGTGACGTAACAGCTCAAGAAGTACATGATGACACAGAAGGCAGTGGTGATGGTGCTGCTGACCGTGAAGTATCGCCTCCTGCAAGCACCACACCACCAGCTGTTGCTGCCACACCTGCTGCTGCTGCTGCGCCTGCTGCTGACAGCAGCAGCAGTGGTGGTAGCAGTGATACCAGCAGCAGCGGCACTCATGCAGAGGGTGCACTTGCTGCTACTACTGCTGCTGAGCAGGAGAGCACACCAGCACCTGCAGCAGCTGCTGAGGTCGCTGAACCGGTCGAGAAGGCTTCTGCTGCTGTTGATGCAGCGCGCCCAAGCGTGCAGGAGACAGCAGGTCAGGCAGCGCCAGCTACAAATGATGTTGTCTCCACACCACCACCAGCAGCAGCAGCAGCAGTTGACAGCACTGGTGCTGCACCACCCACAGTAGCACCCACCAGCAAGGACTCCGCTCTCCCACGCAGCAACAGCCTCAAAGACCGCATTGCTGCCATGAACGCGCTCAACCAGTCCGGCAGTCCCAAGCCAGCTGCAGATGCTCGTGCTGGCAGCTCAGGCGGGGGGAGCAGGTCAGGGGGCGGAAGTGTCGTCTCAAGGTACCTGCAGGCCGATCAGCACAAGCAGCAGCCACCCAGCAGCGGCGGCAGCAGCGGTGGCGGTGCCGGCAGTGGTGGAGGTTATGCCCGTAGCAGGATCCCCCAAGGTCCCAGTCACAAGTCCAAGGTTTCAGCAGCGATCAGCAAGATACCGAGCAAGATCCCTGCAGCACCTGAGGCGGGTCTGGGGCGCAGCAGATCGGCATCACCTAATGAGCAGCAGCAGCAGCAGCAGCAGGTGAATGGTACTGCTGAGTCAGCGCGTCGAGTCTCAGCCAACTCCACACCTGACGTGCCGCCTGCGGATGACAAGGACACCGCACACAGCAGTACTATGAGCAGCGCCAATGGTGCTGCTGCTGCTGCACCTCGATCAAAGAGCCCTAAGCCAGCGGCAGCAGCTGCTGCTGGCAATAGTGATGTAAAGGCAGCAAAGGGCAGCAAGCTCCCTGCTGCAGCAGCTGACAAGCAGCCAACCAATGCAGTTTCTTCAGGCGGTGCAGATGTTGCTGCAAGCAACGGCATCTCAACAGCAGCAGCGCCAGCTCGCAGCTCTTCAGGAGGCGATGTAGTTGTGGAGGTCAATGCTGCTGCTGCCTCTCCCAAGACAGCAGCAGCAATCAAGAGCGTCACCAGTGCAGGGGGTGCTGGCGAGAATGATCTGAAGACAAAAGACGCAACAGGTGCTGCTGCTGTTGCTGCTGCTGGCCCACCCAAGAGGCAGCTATCTGACAGGATGGCAGCAATGAGGGCTGCCTTTGAGGGAAAGTGAGGTACTTGGGCTGGTGTCTGTGATGTTGTGCTCTCGAAAGTGACTGAGTACCGGCACTGGAGTCACTTTTTTGGCGGATGTTGTGGCCAACACCAAGTGTGCATGGAATCTAGTTCTGTATAGGTCAGGTGCGCTGACAATAGCTGTTGTGACATGCATGTGCTGTGCTGTGATGCTTGATAGTGGCTGCAGCTTGTGTTGAGGTGCCTGATCAGTGGTCCCTGATCTTGGGGTGCCTCATTGATGTGGCTGCTGTGATGCTTGATAGTGGCTGCCACATGTTTTGAGGTGCCTGGTTGGAGATGCCTGGTTGGAGATGCCTTTGAGGGAAAGTGAGGTACTTGGGCTGGGGTCTGTCTGCCATCTTATGCTTGTCTTATGAGGTGATGCTTGATAGTGGCTGCTGCATGTCCCTGCTGATTGGAGGTGCCTGATTGATGTGACTGCTGCAATATCTCAAGAGTGCAAGTGCAGTTAGATGCGCTGTTCAAGCTGCTTGATTTGAGTTTGAAGCAGTGGCGCAGGTGTCTGAGTATTGATGTTGTCTGTTGAATGGTGGTGTCAGCACAGCTGGTGTGTACTGGTGTGCCTGTCGCTGGAGATGCGTAGTATGCTTTTGTGGGCAGCCACAGCAGTATGCAAAGCTGATTTGTGTATTTAGCAACGTGTAAACTGGAATTTGAAGGTTGGTATATAGGGGCAACGTTTCGGGTAATTAGTGATGTCTTGCATAAGGCGCTGGCCTTGCTTGGAGCGGTTGGAGGGCTTTGGTTGTATGTGGTGAAGCCAACCAGCAGGTGATGATCACCAAAGCTAATTAACATCACATGTGATAGGGTGACCATAATCAGTTTGCAATCATAACATTTAATGTTGCACAACAACTCAGTGAACCGCATCATACAAACAACACATAGGGTACTGGTGTTTTGGAGTTTTGGAACATAGCTCATGCAACATACAGTGCTGAGCTGACTGCTGCATGCCTAGTTTGTGGGATACCCTGGTGATGCAAGCTTAGCCTAGCCTTCCAAATATCCCTTTAACTGCATAACCTTATCAAGCTGCAGCCAACCTGTGAGGCGTGCTAGGTGTACTATCAATAGTGACAGTGCAAGTGGTGGCAATGGGTCGTTGGGTGCTGATGATGATGTGAATACGATTGACCCATGCAGAAGTCCAACGCCCTGGCAAGAGCTGCAGTGTGATGTATGTGGGTTGCCTGTGAGGTGTACTAACGACAGAGACGGTTCTTCAGGTGCTAGCGGCAAGTTTCGGGGTGCTGCTGCTGATGTAGTGCAACTGGTGCATGGCCTTCTGAAGTAGGTGATAAGTATCGGCCTGTGTGCAGGGTTTTCGATTTGCTTGCAGTGTGGTGTATGTGAGCGGTGTCAAAAGGCCTTGTGGAAAGGAGTGTGTAAAGCTTGTTGCGTATGGGTGAATGGCCTTGGTACATTACCGCATGTAGGGTCCTGTGGATTCAACACGTATTATGGGTTAGTGTTGTTCAAACAGCTGTGATTCCTCTGCGCAGGCTTAATCTGTTGATGCTGCGAATATGCAGCGGCTGTGATTGATGTTGTTATGGTTTTACGTGTTATACTTCTAGCCGCAGGCAGCTGCCGCTAGTGTCTAAAGGCGCTGCCATAGCGCTGTGCTATGCTAGCATTTGCAAACCAATTGCAGTTTATACTACGTCTGGCGATATGGCTGCTAATTTGAAGTAGAGAGCATATCATCAACAGAAAATTTAGTTAAATCAGATACCGTGCAAAAGTGGGAGAATAAGGCTATGCCACGTGAGCGTCAGTGGATAGCACGGTAGTCCACCTTCAATGGATGCCAGGCTGGAGGCCTGGAACTGTCGGCTACGGCAGCAGGCCCGCTCGGATCGAACCACGAACCGTTCGTCCCGGGGCGGCCGCCGTCTCAGACCCGGGGCCCCTGCTCCGATAAGTCTCTGACGTGACCGAGGTGCATTGTGATAGCCAAGGAAATCTTTTCGAGTATCCTTGAACACATGGCCAGATGTTGCGATGCATGAACTCTGGGTGCGATCGGTGATCCGGTGGTCACACCGGGAAGTTTCAGCTTTCCAACACTTAGCGTAGCGCACCCACGGCGGAACTGATGTTCACAACCCTGCCGCGGGCGTGTGCGCCGGGCGCGTATTCAAGTGGCGGCTGGAGTTATCAGGCTGCTGCTCTGGCCCCCAGATGAGCAGCCGGATGCGATGACCGCAGCATAGCATTGGGATCCCAGACTATCAGTGGTGGCCTGACCGCCACTGGCTGTGAGATTCGTCACGGTACGGTAGCGACAGACGATCCGCTACAGTAGCGACACTTATACATTACCCTCAGCACTGTGCACTTCGGTGTCATCTGGTGCTGCCGACAACAAGCTGACGTTCCATTCTTCTCTACGCCGTCGCTCGTACCGTATGCGACCAACAAGCAAGGCCACAAACATCAGTGCAACAACAGCACCACAACCAACTAAAGCTACCCACTCGTACTGCTGTAATTCATCATCACCATAAGTAACAAGCAACCAGTGCACGAGGAACAGCAGTCCTGAAGTCCATAACAAGAAGACCAGTGTAGCCACAAGCCAGTTCTTGTGCAACAGCAGGGGCTCCGTGTTGGCACGCTCACGGCATTCAGACATGACCTGCATACAGTAACAACAGCAGATGCAGGGCGACTGTTCAGAAGACAGCACTTTATGGTGCCAAACGGGCAAGACCTGAGATCCCAAAGCTTGCAGTAGATGATGATGATGATGCAGACTGTCAACAGCAATATTGTCCCATGCACTACCAAGCTGATCCCGAATCAGCTTCAACATACAATTGATCACTGCAGCACAAGCAAGAAGGTCACAACCAGAGTCTGCTGGGACTCGCTGTCATGCTGCAAGCGTTCGAACTGGCAGTGGCTGGGCAACAACCCAAGTGGCAACACGTTGGCCACGGCAGTTAGACATGGCTGGTGCGTCTGCTGTCAGTTATCTGCAGTCGCTTGTGATCGTAACACTCTGAGGCACCCGCTACCATCCTGTCCGCTGCTAGTACCCCTGCCGCCGCCGCCGCCGCCGCTGCTGCTGCTGCTGCATACGTTTGCACGATTATTCACTGGCTTACCTGTGCTGGTATGAGCCTATATGAGAGCCAGAGACCAATGGGTAGTAGAATCATATCATCAAGGATGCCTAACACCTGCAGAAGGCCGCAGACAGTTGTTGTCAAACACATGTATCATACAAAAATCGAATATGTTAAAAATAAAGAAGAAGATCAAGAACACGCCTATAGCATAGGGATGTGGTTAGCAGAATCGAATCATGATGATCCCCAACTCGTGCAGCAGGCCACAAACATTGACTTCAAGAAGAAATTTTGTTCTCAAACATAATAATAGTTGCCTGTTGCGATCTGATGCATAAGCACATTTATGAGCCTCTTGGCATGATGGGCCCAGATGCATGAATAGCAAATTAAAAAAAAAGATCACAAACATGCGTATAGCATAGGGCTGTGGGTAGCAGAATCGTATTATCCAGGATGCATTACACCAGCAGCAGGCCACACACAGCACAGTTGAAGCCAGTTTGTTGCAAGCACGCCACTGTTGGGATATACATGATGTATACATTACGATCTGATGCATAAGCACATCGATGAGCCTCTTAGCATCATGGGTCCAAGCGCATGAGTAGAAATCTTAAAAGAAGATCAAGAACATGCCTATACTAGAGGCTGGTAGCACAGTGCTAGTAGCATAGGGCTGTGGGTAGCAGTATCATATCATTGAGGATCCGTACCACCTACATCAGGCCGCAGACAACACACTTGATGCCAGTTTGTTTCAAACTAACACGATATCATGCAATGTGCATAATCTTATATCACAATATGATGCGGAGGCACAGCTGTCACTGGTCGTATGAGCCAGCAAAGAAGGAGCGTTATGTTGTGGCTAACCGGAGTCCACAGAGTGAAACCCACCGGCTGGCACATGTAACAAGCTCAGCTTGATGATCCCGAATGCATATATTAAGAAGCCGGGCATGCCTGTAGCATATGGCTATGCAAATGCAAGAGCCTCGCAATCTGTTGATGCATTGCAACATGGGGCTTAGAATAAGGCAGGCTGGCATACACCTCCATCATCCTTACAAGCTTTTCCCGGAGAAGCTTGTAAGGATGATGGAGGTGTATGCCAGCCTGCCTTGTTCTATGATAGGATTGTACACCCAAGAAGAGGCACACGCTCCTGCAATGGTAACCCATTGCAGTCCAACCACTATGGATGCACATTGTTCGTATACAGCTCAAACACACAACCATACTGTGTATATATGTACACACACCAACTGTGTCATGCATGCAACACGGGGCTTATCACAAAGCAGGCCAGCATACAACTGGTCGCTGCCGTGTGGAGGTCCCCGGCCACTGGTCTGTGTATACATCAGCTACAAACTCAAATAATTGATCAGCACCATATCCAGCGCTTGTTGTCTTTCAGCCAGTTGAACTCCAAGATTGGCCACTCACTGGAATAAAGTCTGGTATAAGGTCCAACGGGCTCAGCACATACGCCAGTACCAGCCATGGCAGTAGCTTGCAATACCAGGGGGTGTCAGGGTGGTGTACTGCGTAGTACAATGCTGTGATGTCTCGCTTGAGAGCCTTCACACGAAGCTTGAAAGCTCCCCAGTAACCTGGCGGCTGAGCTGGTGTTGAGCCTGGACCGCAGAAGCAGTAGCAGCAAGTTCGTTTGAGATTTGAGTATTTTACAGGAGAGCTTCTGAAGCTTAAGAATATGATTTCCAGCGCTTTATGATCGTCTAGCACTGAATCCAATTGAGACATGTTGTTTGCAGACAAGATGCACTCCTTCATTCACGCCAGCTGCTGCAGATTCCTTGTAGGGCAGCTACACTCTTGCCTGGACTTTGTCCAACTAGAGCAATCTGCACTGCTCTCCCTGCTGCCTGGTGATGGCTTGCTGCCGAAGTAATTGCTGGTACATCATAAAGGAATGTTGTACACTGGCTGTTCCGGGTTATTACTGGACATGCGTGTAACGATGCATTATGATTTGTTGGTGTTTCCACTGACGACCCAGGAGTATTTCAGGCACTACTTCAGGTGCTGTGTGCAGGCGCACGACTACTTATTGCCGTCTGTCTGTCTGCTCAGATGACAGGCCGTTGACTCTGACACATCAATGCATCACTCACGGGACTGACCACACTTGGGAAACCCATCCAGCAAACAAAGTCATGCAATAATGCCCATCAACACTAACTCAACATGCAACCCCAGCCAGGCCCTGACCAGGTGGCCAGGGCTGCAAATGGCCGCTGATAATATTGCCTTGAATGAAGTAAAGCGATAATCTTGCTATAGCTTTCAAGTGTAACAAGGAATCAAGTGTAACAAGGAGTCTGTCTCACCTGCTGCTGATTCAACATTTGGCCAGTTGCCTTCGTCTCCGCTGGACGTTGAAAGCACTGGCAGCTGATGCACAACCGGGTCATCGCTAAACGTCACTCTCCGCTGCGAGCTGTCGCGCAGAAGCTCAGGTTTGCTAGTGAACGGCTCAGCACTGTCATCTACTGCACTTGGACTAGCTGCTTGTTGATGTGCTTCAGCGCTCACGCCGTTCGACAACGCCTGGTACTCTGCATTTGTCATCTAACGAGTAAGCGTTCTATCTGCAATGTAGCAATATGCGCTGCGTTCAGTGCGGGAAGCGAACGTCAGATACCACGGTCGGCGTGCTCATGTCAGCTACAACGAGGGATTCAACACTTTAGGATATGCAGTTGCTCTGTGTCAAGGCTTGTTGCACAGGAAGGCAAGCCGGCAACTTGGCGGGTGCGTGACAGTGGTCCCTGAACTGGCAGTACGATCCGAGGTCTGAGCCTGCAACTGGAACAACAGCTGCTCGATGCATCACTCGCAGGAAAGCAACAATTCAGTCTTGCATGGAGCATAGGCTTGCTGCATCACCAGTCCCGCAGTGCCACTGCCAATGATTGGGTTCAGTGACGGTTGCAAGTTGAGACTAGGCGTGATATCCCATAATAAATACTGTGCCCTGCTTGAGGCCACCATGTTAGCCAAACTGCCGTCTCCTGTCTCTGTTGCTTTCAACCCAGGTCACAGCACAAGTGATTGTTGCAGGTAGCCTCGGTAGCCTTGTTGCTGATGTGCGCGCAGACTGGCAGCATTTCATAAGAAGCCTCGCCTGTGCACAGGTGTGCAATATCCAGGCGGAGTTGGGTAGCATTCAGGGTGTATGTTGCGGAAGCTAAGATGCATTCAGCTGCCATGTCTGATCCGACCTTATTCAGTTCTGATGCTGCAAACTGCCCAGGCGATGCAGCAGCGAATGCTTGGGGCCAGCTAAATAGGGGCAGTTGTCATATCAACATTCTCCCCACTGGTCATGGTTGCCAGCTATTGCTATTTGATGCAACCAAGCCAGGCTGTAGCAGCTGCAGCCAAGGAGCTTGGCCTTGTATTGGGTGCTGCATATATCTTCACAGCGCTAAAACAGGTGTCAGTAACGTTGCTTTTGCTGTTGCCAGGATGGCGGAGGCTGTGTTCTTTAAATATGGTAACAATCAAGAGAAGGCCCAGCTAACAGACGACGGCAGCCTTGAGCTGGGTAGCCTGGCAGTAGCTTTGGGCCTGGACCCCATGAGCGTCAGGGCAGGAGAGTTTCCCCTTGAGTACAATCCATCTACAGGGCAATGTCAGGACTTTGCTACAGTACTGCAGTCCTTGAGGCAGAAAGCGCGTGATGAGCTGCTGGGCACCAGTTCAGAGAAGGCAGTACTGCTTGAGGGCAGACCTGCAGGTGATTTTGCTCAGGGATGGGGACAGCAGTCTGCATTCTGGTGTGCCAAAGCAGCAGGCTTTCACCGGTTGCAGCGAGCAGGCCTAGGCAGTCAGCATCGCTCCCCAAGTTCTGCGTTGGGCAACGCGCCAAGGCACTCAAGGCCCAATAGTGCTGGTGGCAGCCTGGTAAGACGCACAGTAACACTATTTTACAACCAGGCAGCAGCAGTGGGGCTAGAGCCCAGGCAGCAGTGGGGGGTACCTGTAACGGTGCAGCTCTCACCATGCCCAAATCTGGATGTGCGCTGTTGTTTGTCTGCTGCAGGTGACATTCGGCAACAGATCCCAGAGTTGGAAGCCATAAAGATCCAACTGAAAGCCCTACTGCAGGATGCCCTAGCACCGATCGCACAGCTTATGAAGTTGACGCTTGTGATGAATCTCAAGCCTGCCTCATATGGCAGCGAGTCAGAGGACTACAGGGGACCTGCACTGGCAGCTTATGCAGTCAGCAACGGCGACAGGGTGCTCTGCCAAGTATCTGACCGGTACTTCCCAGCAGCGATGGTCGAAGCAGCTCACATCATGCGGTTGGAGTGGTCACCAATGGCGGTGAGCAGTTCTGGCACTGTTTACCATTTGCAAGTGCAAAACTGGGGTGTCTATGTTTTGTTGATTTGCGTCAGATGTTCGTTTAGTTTGGGCCCTTGCCTCTGCTTGGCTCCAAGCAGGCAACTTAGTGCTGGCGCAACAGGGAGCTGGGCCCCTCCCAGGAGTACATAGACTCGTGGCGAAGCCCCTTAACTAGCACATAGGCAGTTTGTCCAAAGACGCTGCAAGATTTCATGTGTATTCTGCTTTGTGGTGCAGTGCCATGCATTGCACAGTAGCAGCATGTAGCGAGTTGGCTCCGCAGTATCAGCATGCTAGACAGAGCTGGCTTTTTTCTCGACTCTAGGGGGTCAGGCAGAGGGGTATTTTGGCGCCGATGACCAGCCACAAGGTTCTGCTGGGACCAACTCTGGCTTGGCGCCAAGAACAAACCTTGATTTGCTTATCTCCAAGTGCTCAATATTATGCTGCATGCTATACAGCAGGTGTGCTGCAACACAGTGCCAATTACTTGATTCACATGTTGCTATCTGATTGACAGCTTGAATTGTTTACGCAGGCACACATGGGGGTTCGTATCAGCTCTCCAGAGAACATCATATTCATGCACCATAAGATCGCAGCAGCCTATGCTCGCCAGCAGTGGTGTTTGCTGGTGCAGCCAGATGGCAGCATGCAGGTAACACATGTGATATGTGTTAGTACCAAGGGTTTTTTTGAATCTGAGACCTTCAATGCTTGGCTTTGCTTTGCTGCAAGTGGGCAAGTTTGCGCTTATCGGGCTCGGCGCCTAGATGGGTAATTCATTTGGTGCAACACGGACGAGGGGTGCATGCGGCTGGGCCCCTACTAGGAGTGCATACACCCATGTTGGGAGGGGGGGGCCTTCCTGATATGTTCATATGTCCAAATCCTTGTTTTTATCTGCAATCCCCGCGCCCCAGTCTGCTGCAGCAGTACATCCTTTTTTGCTTTGTGGGCAATGCATGCATTGCACAGTAGCTTGTATGCAGCTGGTAGCAGCTGGCTCTGCAGCACCTGCATGCTACACAGATCTGGCTCTTGTTCTTGGCTCTAGGGGTCGGCTAGAAGGGTACTTTTGTCGTCGACGCCTGGCCACAGAATACTATCTTCAGCCAAGCCTGGACGTCCCTGATTTCTAAATCAGAATGTGACGGTGACTGCGATCTGGTCATCCAGTTTGCACTTTAAAAAGAAGTCATGTTATATGTTATTCCTATCTGCAGAGCAACCCCGACAGTGCCATGGTGGGGTTGGATTGTACTGAAGATTATGCAAAGCATATACACATTTGTTATTCTGAAAGGTCTTTACCAACGCAAAAAACATCGTTTATGATTCCATCCTCACGGTCAACTTGGTTCGTACCTGCTGTAGGTAGAGGTGTTGAAGAAATCCCTATTACAGCACAGCACAAATAGGGGCACCATAGTCGACGGCAATGGAGAGCTTGGGATCCCCAGGGATCCCGGGGTGAGACGGGGTTCCAAAGATTAGTTGTGCTGGGCTGACCTCCAAGGCCAGGAGCTCATAATCCCCACCGGGTCAACCACACAACCAGCCAAGCGTTGTGTGATATTGCACGCACTTGCTGCGTGTGAGTATGCTGTTGGTCGTGGCTGGAATCAGAAGGGTGAGGTCGTGGTGCCGGAGACAGGCTGGTCCTCCCGCGGCTTTGATGAGCAGCTGATGGGACAGCTGTTGAATGATGCTAGCAAGATAGCTGGGGAGGGGTCTTGCAGTGAAGGCGCCAGTGATGCAGCACCATGTGTTGATTACTCCTGAGGACATGAATGATTGCATGCATGCATGCATGCATGCATGAATGAATAAATAAGTGAATGCATGCATGCATGAATGAATGAACTCCGCATAGCGCTTCCAAGAGAGCGCTAGCGTAAGTTGAGGGAGGGTAGTGTGTGTGTTGGGGCGACCCCACTTCCCTACCGTTCCTATGGCTGCTTCTAGTTGATGTGATGTTGTCCTAGCATGTATAGGAGTATAGTGGCTAGCTCTTCATTAGCTAGTGGTTTACAACATGCGTGTTGTAGCATTGTGCATGGGAGCTGATCTATAAGCTCCAACTATAGTTTGTCGTTTGTTCACTTCACAAGCAATTGGTCCCGGGATGTGAGTAGTAGGCCTTTCTTTGCACAGTAAAGTTTAGCTCATGCAACATAGAATGCCAAGCAAATTGCTGTATGCTAAATGCAAGGGGCCGCCACCCGATACAGTAGCCACTGACTGGAGTTCGTGATCTTTTTCTGTGTACCATGTTGTTGCATTCATCCAGCACTGTAAGGCAGCCCGTTGGCCCTGGCTGGCGGGAGAAACATCTGTAGGCTTGCCAGCTACTTCAGGCGCTCCAATGGCGCAGCTTCAGTTATATACGATTGACTCTTTTTTGTTAGGGCTGTTTTCCACCCTGTTTTCACCGTGAAAAGTCAGGACAGATTCCATACCCATTGCGTCTTGATTGATCTTCATGAAGGCCGCTGAACATCAAAACCACCATACAACCCAGAGCTGGTCCAGGATAATCCAGTGTGGCTAGGTGCAAAAGGCTTTGGGCATAATTGGTATCAAGTGCTAGCAGCAGTAACAGCTGGTGATCACAGTTGTAGTGGTCTGCAGTTTGCAAGATGGCCCAGTAATGACAGCCAGCGGGTGTAGCTGAATGCAATGCAGCAGCCTCTGTGAATCCCTGTGTCGTAGTGCGCACATGCCTGGTGCAGACAGTGATTGTAGTCGCTTGCAATGTGCTCGAGTGTGCTTGCCAAGTTGTGTATGGGCCTAGCTGGGGGTGAACGCCTGCAGCTGCAGGCGCAGCCACTAAGTGGATGCCGTGTATCGGTACAGCGCGTGGCATACAATCGACAGCTGTATCAAGGCTGTGCACGGGCGGCAGTACATTCAGGATTGTGTGTTGATGAGGTGTAACAGAGTGCTGCATGATGTGCGTAGCTAATCAGCTGCGTCCGGAGCGGTGCCGTACCGTACCGCTCATCGTGACCCAGGCGTGACCGCGCTGGTGACTACCCTACTTACTATCCTAGTAATACAAGCGCAGACTAGCCTAGCAACGTCGTTACTACCATAGTCACGCCGGCTGTACTATGCCTAGTCATCGCATTACCAGCGTAGTACCAGCCCTTAACCCTCCTGTTACTTGACGCCTTCGCCACGGTCATCACCACGAGGCATACAGTAAAAGTTGTGAAATCGAATTGCTTGACTGGCTGCTCCATGCTGAGGTGCTGCTTTGAGCAGCGATGGTTTCATCAAGGCAGCCAAAACCATCGAAACTTTGCCCACGCTCAATACAGGGCACCCAAGCGCAATTCAATGATTACCAAAGATGTTAAACAGCTGTTTGAGCACATTTGATGGGCGAATGCGGGCTGCATTGCGCAGGAAAAGGCGCCAAAACGCCCGATGGTTCTTAGAGTGGTATACAGTTTATAGTTGGTTGCTACAATCCTGCTGACATCCGCACCTCTGCGACCGATCACACGATCGGGAACTTGGTCTAGTGGTATGATTCTCGCTTTGGGTGCGAGAGGTCACGGGTTCGATTCCCGTAGTTCCCCTTTTGTCTTAAAACATCTGATCAACTATGTTGGGTAAGGGACCTCCTGCTGGCAGCAGCTATGATCGGGCGTGCAGGATGCAGCACACGGATGGGCAGGGACCTCTGGCGCTCCAGTGCTGCTAATTACTGTTCCCACTTTTTTTCACCCTCATGTATATATAAGAATACTGAGGACCAACATTCTTGCAAGGAGGTCATTTTGATTCGAAGCTCTCTTTCAGTCCATCAACTTGTTCACACTGCAATCAACGGCACTACAGGCACATGTACCTGCTGTGACTTGCAGAAGCCAGGGAGGCAGATATCAAACGTCCGCAGGCCCCCACGCCCCTTCTCTCGTACAGGGCGGTTATACTTACCCTATGATGACGTAAGCATGCCCTGCTGCGAGGCGCGTTTCGGTGCCGTACAACTGGCATGCGTCCATCGCCAAGCATCCAAACCTGTCCCGTGCACTCGTGTCAACCACCTGTCCGCACCTGCACAATCTCATACAGGGCTTCTAGCATTTTATATCTCAAACGTTCAGCGTGCCTGCGTCACACGAAATCAAGAGAACTTACCGCCTTCTGCACAGCAAACAGCAGCATGGCGCCTGAAGCGTTATCTCACGCTGAATTGCGGGGGAAGTGCGAAGCAGCTGGTCAGCAACACATACTGGACGACTGGGAGCTGCTGAACGAGTCACAGCAGCAACACCTCGCAGCAGAAGTAAAGGTCGGTTGCTGCATCAGTAGCCATCCAACCATCTTGGAACTGCCCAGTGTGCACACGCAACGATAGCGGCCCCAGAAAACATTCCATGCAATGCGTTGCGATGATTTGGTTAGTAGTAACGAGTTGCATCCACCAACACATTCGCTGATGCTGCAGTAACGAGCTGTGCCACTGAACAACCATACTGTATGTGATGATCAATCTGCTGTTGCTTATCCCATTCCAACCAACTGCACGCTTGTTTCAGTAACAACAGCAAAATAACATGTTATAACACACCTGACCCAGGTCTCCCAAATTCGTTGCAGGATTTAGATTTCGAGTTTATCAGCCGAGCCCTGCAAGCCAGCCAAGCAGCAGTAGCAGCAGCCAACCACCATAGCCAGCAACCTGTCACCGACGTTATAACACTCCAGGTCAGATCTGCTATACATGTGTTATTTTTTGATGGAGTTTGTGACAAGTGGTGAGCAAAACAAGCCAAGCCAAAGGCAACAGCTAGTCACCCAACTTCTGGAGCCAACACGACGTTATCCATCAACGGCTCAGATCTGGTCTTCTATTGTTAGGGCCAGCAATCAATCAAATGTGTAGGAACCTCACCTGCTTGCTAAACAGCAACAGCATGGGGTTGGGGTGGTGCAATGCAGTAATCCATGACCTCAGATAATCATCGTCATCACACACATTAGCTGTAACGATGCGGAACAACCACATCATCAAATGGTTGTTATCGCATTGTTACTGCCTTGCTGACGCTGTATCATCACAAAACCCACCAGTA
Organism: Coelastrella sp. UTEX B 3026; assembly: GCA_002588565.1. NCBI lineage: Eukaryota > Viridiplantae > Chlorophyta > Chlorophyceae > Sphaeropleales > Scenedesmaceae > Coelastrella > Coelastrella sp. UTEX B 3026. The sequence goes on along the minus strand of NSMO01014333.1, from coordinate 8,643 downwards.
CATCATGATCATCAACAACACACGCAAAGCCCAGTGAGGATGCAATAGAAGCAGTACATGTGCCCGCCAAACTCAACGTTGCTATGCGGTTGATCCCAAGTTGGCGTGTGTGCTTTGCACAGCATTCTGGAACCAACCCACTTGTGTGCGTGTTTTGCCAGGATATGGATGATCAACAGCGGGCAGAGTGGCGCAAGCTGGGGTTGAAGCTCATAGCTCAGGTTGGTGCACCGACCCCTAAACATGCTTGCCATTTTTGTGAATTTGACCAGATGCATTTGCTGAGCCTGTCATTGGCATTGAAATGGTGATAATTGCTACATAATTGCTACCAGTCAGCCATAGCCATACCGCCGGCGGCCCCGCGCCCAATGTTTCACAGGCGGTTTTCATTAACTATTGTTTCCATGATGCCTTTTGGAATCTCATCCTACTTACGAGCCTGTTTTTGGCCTTGACATGATGTGTCAATGCAACAGCATATGCTCCGCATGGTCATGGCAGCAGCAGCACCACCAGCAACAGCTGGCAAGAGACCTGTATATGTTATGCAGCTCTCTTAGAACTGCCGAGCATGTCTTAATGTGAGTGCTGCTGCTGCTGCTGCCGCCGCTGCTGCCGACTCCGCTGCTGCTGCTGCTGTAGGGCAAGATCGGCGTCCTATTGCTGGCAGGAGGTCAGGGTACTCGATTGGGAAGCAACCTACCAAAGGTAACGTGATTTGCAAGAAGTATGGTCTTCTTGAGAATTGTTACCACGAGTCAAGCATTCTTTAGGTACGATATACAACATGGACGAGTGCAAACAATGGTGTAGTAATCAAGTACAAAAGAAGCACGAAACAGTATTGCAGCCTGCCAAAGGTAATGTGGTTCCTCAATGCAAGGCAGCCTGCCAAAGGTAATGTGGTTCCTCAATGCAAGGCAGCCTGCCAAAGGTAATGTGGTTCCTCAATGCAAGGCAGCCTGCCAAAGGTAATGTGGTTCCTCAATGCAAGGCAGCCTGCCAAAGGTAATGTGGTTCCTCAATGCAAGGCAGCCTGCCAAAGGTAATGTGGTTCCTCAATGCAAGGCAGCCTGCCAAAGGTAATGTGGTTCCTCAATGCAAGGCCCTTTGAATATAACCCTTCGCTTCTACTAGCTGCAATGCTGGATGCCTTTGAACTTTAATCTGCATCCCAAACATATGTATCACAATTGTTTCAAACACGAAGTATTTTATTTCCCTTTTGTATTAGGAGTGTCCAAGCAGAGCAACTCGACACAGTTGTAATGGAGATAAGACTTGCTGTCATTGCTAAGTTGCTGCTGCACGATCTAGATCTGCCGCCACTGCTGCTGTTGCCGCCACCACCATTGCTGCTGCTGCTGCTGCTGTTGCCACACCTGCTGCCGCTGCGGCCACATCTGCTGTAATTGTTATTGCAGGGTTGCTATGATGTTGGTCTGCCATCCCACAAGTCTCTCTTTCAGCTACAAGCCGAGCGCCTACTAGCGGTTCAACGCCTTGCTGCTGCTGCTGCTGCTGCTGCTGATGGCAGCAGGGCTCCAGCTGTCCGAGTGCCGTGGTTCATCATGACCAGTCCTTTCACACATCAAGACACATTGTAAGTATGTGTAAGTATTTTACAACTGTAGAAATGATTGTTTGTAACCATTGTCACTGTGTTATTTCTTCACTTGTTATTTGTAGGTACACATTTGTAGGTATTTGTAACTTTAGGGGTTTGGGGTGCAAGAGCGCAGACATGCTAGGCAGTAGCTGTCAGTGGCCAAGGAGTAACCATCGTCACTATGTTATTTTTTTGCCTTGTTGATTGTGTCGGGGGGGTGGGGGTTGGGGGTGGGGGGTGGGGTTCACATGTGAATGTCATCACCGCCTTGGGCGGTAAACCTCTCCAGCCACATTCACACATACTTCTGCCTTCGATTCATGCTTGTTTTCAATGTTTACAAACCATCATAATGTTTTACTTGTGTTATCAAATGATCTCAACTCTCATCTTGCAAACTGAAAATCTTTTTTGGCAGGTCACCCATCACGCCAGGATGAGTCCTTGACTCACTTCAGGAAGGCGCATGCATTGTGCATCTGACCAATGTGCTGCTGCTGCTGCTGCTGTGCCAGCATAAACTGCGTGAGTGGTGCTGCATGTTCTACTTAGTGCCACCGCCAACACTGCTGCTGCTGTTGCTGCTGCTGCTGCTGCTGCTGCTGCTGCTGCTGCTGCTGCTGCTGCTGCTGATGCCAATATAAACAGCGAGTATGAAGCTGCATGTGTCTACTTAGTGCCATCGCCAACACTGCTGCTGCTGCCACTGCTGCTGCTTGTAGGGACTTCTTCAAGTCCCACAACTACTTTGGACTAGATGACGATCAGATCACATTCTTCCAGCAAGGGTTGCTGCCGTGCCTTACAGTGGAAGGACAAATCATCATGGAGTCATCTGACAGGGTGGGTGGCTGGGTGTCTCTGAACTTCCTGCATGGAGATTCATGTATTCTTCCCACAGTGATCGAGCAGTACGAAGCATTGAAAATTGTATCCATCAACAATGCAAGCGTCACTGTGCTAAGTGTTGTCAAGCACCGCTGCTGGTGCTGCTGCTGCTGTCACAGATTGCCAAGATCCCAGATGGTAATATTGGCCTTTATTGTTCTTTGCAACACTCAAGCAAACTCACAAAGGACTTACAATAGCTGGGCTTCTTAAAGCATTGATTATATTTTCATGCATATTGCAAGTGACAGTGTGCCAGGTGATGTCAAGCACCGCTGCTGCTGCTGTCACAGATTGCCAACAATCCTATTGGTAATAGTGGCCTTTATCGTGCTCTACAACAATCAGGCACACCCACAAAGGACCTGCAATGGCTGGGCCTCTGAAAGCATTGATTGTATTTTCATGCATATTGCAAGTGTCAGTGTGCTAAGTGATGTCAAGCAACGCTGCTGCTGCTGCTGCTGCTGTCACAGATTGCCAACAATCCTATTGGTAATGGTGGCCTTTATCGTGCTCTACAACAATCAGGCACACCCACAAAGGACCTGCAATGGCTGGGCCTCTCAAAGCATTGAACATGTCTTCATGCGAATTGCAAGTGACAGTGCGCTAAGTGATGTCAAGCACTGCTGCTGCTGCTGTCATAGATTGCCAAGAACTCAGACGGCAATGGTGGTGACTATCGTGTTCTCATGTGATCTGCAAGTGACACTGTGATGTGTGTTGTCAAGCACCGCTGCTGCTGCTGCTGCTGCTGCTGCTGTGACAGGTTGCCAAGAACCCAGATGGCAATGGCGGCCTTTATCGTGCTCTACAGCAATCAGGCACACTCGCCAAAATGCAAGAAATGGGACTGGAAGCTCTGGATGTCTATTCTGTTGACAATATCCTTGCACGACTGGCAGATCCAGAGTGGATCGGCTGCTGCCACAGCAGGTAAGACTGGCAGCAGCAGCAGCAGCAGCAGCAGCCGAAGCAGCAGTTGGTGCTGGTTATATCATATGGCAGCAGTATCGGGGCCGGAGCTGGTTTGATGCAGAAGGTTTGGGCTGTCAGTTGGTGATTGACCACATCCTTGCACGACTGGCAGACTTGAAATTGGATTTGCTGCTGGCACAGCAGACAAGACTGCTGCAGCAGCGGCAGCAGCAGGTGCAGGTTATATTACATTGCAGCAGTACCAGAGCTGGAGCTGTATGCTGGAACTCTGGGCAGTTGGGCCAACCGCCCAGAGTGTCAGCAAACAGCTTCTGCACTGGTACTGCTGCAAGGTTTGTTTTGACAGTATCCTTGCACGACTAGCAGGCAGATAGTATAGTGGCTGCTGTCACAGCAGGTAAGACTGGCAGCAGCAGCAGTGCCAGGTGCTGGGTATATTGTGTTGCAGCAGTGCCAGTGCAGAAGCTGTGTTTGATGTTGAAGGTTCTTCTACAGTGAAATGTTGTGATTGGTGCATATGCAGGGGCAATGATCTTCGTGCCAAAGTTCTGGCTAAGGCATCTTTCTGCAAGCCTGCAAGAAGTTGATTTTGGCTCATGCGGGATGCAGGGCATGGTCTAGCAGATTACTGGCAACTACCTGGTTTTTGCGATGACAGTGTTACAGATAGCGGATCTATCACAATAAACGTCATTGATATACATGTTGTGAACTGGTATCTGCAGGGGCAGTGATCTGGGTGCCAAGGTGTTGGCTAAGGCATGTTGAAACCTTCAGCACGCTTAGAATGCAAGTAATGGTCTAGCAGACTGCGGGCAGATACTTGGTTTTTGCAATGAAGGTGTTACAGATAGTGAATCTATCACAATGTACGTCATTGATATACATGTTGTACATGCTGAATGTGCAGGGGCAGTGATCTGGGTGCCAAGGTGTTGGCTAAGTATAAAACCAAACATTGTGGCCCTCTTTTTGTGGGATAGCTTTGGTTGCATTCTGGTCTGGTGAGGCCTGTAGGCCAGTACACATCTGGTAATTAACAATTCCATATTGAATACATGTTGTGAACTGGTATCTGCAGGGGCAGTGGTCTGGGTGCCAAGGTGTTGGCTAAGGCATCTTTCTGCAAGCCTGCAAGATATTATGATTTTGGCTCATGAGGATGCAAGGCATGGTCCAGCAGATTACTGGCAGATACCTGGTTTTTGCAACAATGGTGTTACAGACTCTGCAATGAGTGCATTTACCACAGTGTACGTCATTGATATACATGTTGCGCATGCTGAATGTGCAGGGGCAGTGATTTGGGTGCCAAGGTGTTGGCCAAGGCCTACCCTGAGGAGAAGGTCGGCGTGTTTGCACGAGACAGCCATGGGCGATTGCAGGTACGAGGACAAACACCTGCTAGCATTTTATCATCATTAGATATCTGAGTTTAACACTCCAACACTCAGCTTCATTTTAACAATTCACAGAGGATATGATGTTATTATTCTGCTTGCATTCTTGAACTTTGTCATGAATCATTCAACAACTGTGTCTTTTCTGGGTACTTTGTTGTGTGGTCATGTAAAGAATAAAACCCAAAGGTTCTCCGTTTGTTTGTGCGCCAGGCATGTGTCCGATTGTCGTGGATAGGTAGCCTGCACTTTGATGGCTGCAGATTTGATCCAGTCAAAGCACTAGCGATTGATTCAGCGACTGGCATACTCAGCAGTACTACAGTTGTATACTCAGTAGTACTACAGCTGGAGTAGCATAAGCATGCATCACTCCAACCCTCTCGCCCCTTCGGGGACGGGAGCGGACGGTAGCGAATGTGAAGTCGCCCCGACACACACATTACCCTCCCTCAACTTACGCTAGCGCTCTCTTAAAAGCGCTATGCGGAGCTCATTCATTCATTCATGCATCACTGTTCAGTCTGCCACATGCAACTACAATTGTACACCCAGTTCGCTGCCGCTGCCGCCGCCCCTGCTGCCACCGCAGGTTCTAGAATACATTATTATTCTGTTCAAACGTGATCATCGTGGTGAAAGCACTAGCAATTGAATCATCAACTGGCATGATCTACTACAGCTGGAGTAACATATGCATGCATTACTTTTGCACTCTGCATGGCAACATGACCAACATCTTGCACTCGAGTTCAGTTTGTGGCTGCTGCTGCCGCCGCTGCTGCTGCTGCTGCTGCTGCTGCTGCTGCTGCCACAGGTGCTAGAATACAGCGAACTTGACCCAGTCAAAGCCTCAGCAATCAATCCCTCAACCGGCAAGCTCTACTACAATTGGAGCAACATATGCATGCACTACTTCTCGCTGCCGTGGCTGGCAGCAGCAGCAGACCGGCTGGCAGCAGCAGCAGCGTACCATATAGCGCATAAGCAGATCCCCAGTAAAGGGGGTGTGAAGGTCCCCGGTGTGAAATTGGAGATGTTTATCTTTGATCCATTTGGAAGTGCAGACAAGACTACACTATACGAGGTGTGTAACTATGTGCAGCTGGCATTTGCAGGTGACGATCAAAGAATTTTCTTTTTTTTTGTTGCATAAATTCACTAGATGACAGCATACAATGGGATCCTGCATGCATGCAAGCCGCAGGCACCACTGTGAACAAGCTCAAAAGCACACAAAGAATAAACCAGCATGATTTAATAAGTCAAGTGATCAGGCCCATCTTCTGGTATATGAAAGCGCTTGCTTTGTCATGTTCACTACATGAGACTTGTTTGCATGGCACCAGTCAAGCAGGCCCCTGGTAGCGCTGCTGGTTGGCTTCACACTGCTGCTGCTGCTGCTGTTGATGTTGATGTTGCACATGAGGATTATCTGCAATGCCCCGGTGAAGCAGGCCCCTGGTATTACTGCTTGGTGGCTTCACATTGCTGCTGCTGCTGCTGCTGCTGCTGCTGCTGCTGCTGCTGCTGATGTTGATGTTGATGTTGATGTTGCACATGAGACTCATTTTGCATTGCACCAGTCCAGCAGAGGCCCCTGGTATCGCTGCTGGTTGGCTTCACACTGCTGCTGCTGTTGCTGCTGCTCTTGAAGTTGTACATGAGACTCAGTTTGCATTGCACCAGTCCAGCAGAGGCCCCTGGTAACGCCTTCACACGGCTGCTGCTGTTGATGTTGATGTTGTACATTATGCTTGTTTTGCATTGCAGCAGTCAAGTAGGTGCCTGGTAACGCTGCTGGTTGGCTTCACATTGCTGCTGCTGCTGCTGGTGTTGATGTTGTACAGGAGAGCTCTGATACGTGATACTTATCTGCATTGCAACTCGTCAAGCAGGCCCCTGAATTGCTGCTGGGTGGCTTCACCTCCTCCTGCTGCTGCTGCTGCTGCTGCTGCTTGTAGATCGCTCGTGAGGGTAACTCTGCCCGCGTCAGAAACGCTCACGAGCAGCACCACTGGCCGGAGGTGCTACATGAGTAACACCAGCATGTCGTTTGATTTCAGTTTGTTCATTTTCAGTTGGTGTAAAGAGCTGCTGCTGCTGCTGGTGCTGCTGCTGCTGCTGCTTGTAGGTCACTCATGAGGATCAATTTGCCCCATCAAGAACGCTTTTTCTGCCAGTGCTGCTGATTCCCCACACACAGCAACAGCCGCATTACTCGCACAGGTCGTAGATGGATGTTGCATTATCTTATATAACCCAACTTCTGCCTGATTTGAATCTGCTGCTGATGCTGCTGCTGCCGCCGGCTGCTTGTAGGTCGCCCGTGAGGATCACTTTGCCCCAGTAAAGAATGCTCCTGGTAGTGCTGCTGATTCCCCAGACACAGCACGAGCAGCACTACTCGCTCAAGGTCTTAGATGGGTTTTGGAGGCAGGTGCTGATGTGGTATACAGCTGTACAGGTGTTGAGGTGTCGCCGCTCGTGTCGTATGCTGGTGAAGGGCTGGAAGAAGTAGCTGGGACACTTGTAGGGACAGACGGGGAAACAGAAGCATACCTAGATGACCTGGAACTCTACTGATGTGATCTGGCAACGGTAGGGACTGTGCAGTCGCCCTGACACACACATTACCCTCCGTGAACTTACGCTAGCGCTCTCTTGAAAGCGCTATGCGGAGCTCATTCATTCATTGATCTGGCAAATGTGACTTGTGTCAATGGCTTATGGACACAGCGGTTGCGGTGAATGACTAATAGTCCACCGGGTGTATGTGTCGGCACAGTGTGCTAACAATGAACAAGTGAAAGCCTTTACAACGGGGCTCTTGAGCGGCGTATCTCGCGTTTGCTTGGCTCTGCATAGATTGTGCGCACGTGAATCTTTTGTATCGGGGGTCCAATCAGTGACAGCTTGCCAGATGTGGCTGCAAAAGGGGAACTGCGGGAATTGAACCCGCGACCTCTCGCACCCTAAGCGAGAATCATACCACTAGACCAAGTTCCCGGTCTATCTTCGCGCCGTTCAACAGCGCCGATCGGTGGATGCCGCCAACCAGGCCTGCACAATATATGACCGCCAAAATTGCAAAAACTCGACTTCTTCCCCCGCGCATCATCATCTTACTTACTTACTTACTTACTTACTTACTAGGCAAACCATTGAGGATCATACGCCAATATACTTCTTTGTACAATTTTTGTCTGCGCTGGGGACCGCAGTCTAAAAGCCCCAATCACCTTTACACATCATATAACCTTATCTCGTTGCCTATCGCCGTCGTTATCGTGGTGGTCTGCTGTGTCGAGAGCTTGCTGACGCACCGATGTCACGTGTAGTTTCGAGAACTTTTACTGCAGCTGCTTCTTCGTCCCAACGGCCCGTACAGCTCCTTGGTTAGGTCTCTGGTCCCTTCATCGCAGCATTAGCGGTCTGGCATGTCCCTGTGAAGGCAGTTCAGTGCGTCAGCTGCAGTCCATGCGCCCCTGGCCTGTCCCACTTGGGCCATTCCCCGTTCCGTGAGGTGTTTCGATGACTGGCTACTACCCCTGATGACTTCAGGCCAGACTCTGTTGTCGCTTAGGACCCGGCAGCAGCGTTGGGCCGTCTGCCAATGTGGTCAACAGTACCGGTGGTAGTGTTCGCCTGGATCCCCAAGCAGTTGCTAGCGCACCCCTGTACAGTACAGCCTCAGTTGGCTCAGGCTCCCTTCCTACCTGCGGTGCTGGGGGCTAGGTGCAGCTGTTAGTGGCGGTTCTTGGGCTCATGTGTACTCGGTGTGCTGGTAGTTCTTGTAGC